>JARWLC010000007.1:34975840-35270840 GCA_033318265.1 Phyllotis vaccarum
CAGACCCCTTAGCTACCTGCTGCTGCTCAGGCCCCTAGAAATGATTCAGACACTTATATTAACTTTATGCTGTTTGGTCTATGGCTCAGGCGCATTGCTAGCTAACTCTTACATCATAACTCAACCCATTTCCATTAATCTGTCTGCCACTTGGCCTGTGGCTCACCTGTGATCCTTACATGCTTCCTCTTTGGGCAGCTGGCGCGGTCTGTCTCTGACTCTGCCCTTCCTTTCCTACCTATTCTGATTTCCCACCTACTTTTTCTATGGTGCCTGTCATGGGCAAAAACAGCTCCTGTATTTAAAGATTCATATTCACAGCATACAGAAAGACATTCCCACATCAGCAACATGGTTTCTTTATATAAAAATGTTTTGCTAAACTTGCAGACATTTTACACACACACACACACACACACACACACATCTATATGCATGTTTATTCAATTTGCATGAATTCTCAAGTTAGGACAATGTTATTTGCATTTTCCTGTAATGCAATTATTTTTCTCATTTAAAACCATATGATTATTTCTTTAGGCTGAAAGTAGGAGCTTGACTCGTTCTTTTTAATAACTGATAATCTCATAAATCATTATAGTAAAAATATAAACATTTATCTCTCTTTATATATTTAGATTAATTTCTCTCCATATTTGTCCTAAATGCAAAGCTGCAGGAATCATACTTGTAATTATACTCTTTATATATATAAATCCCTGTAGGCTAAAATTCTCCTAGTACAATTGTCTAGTCAATATTCAGCAGTTCATTTTAATATATAGGTAATTTTAGTTTTACAAATAGAAGTAAAAATTTATAATCCAACCAACTTATCAGTTAGTACCTTCCACAGCCAATCACCAAGATGTACATGATAAATGTTTTAATTCTTCATTTTATATGCCTTTCAGCAGTAGTGTTTTAACTTATATTTCCTTGAATACAAAGAAGAGGGAAAATTTATAAGTTGGTTAGAAATATAAGTATCCTCTTCTGTGTAATGGTATTTTTTTTCCCTTTGTGCTTTAACTATAGAACTTGTTTAACCCTTACAACTTATTAACATTTATTTTCAGTTGTATTATAAACATTTTACCAAATGAGTTTTTCATTTTTTTGTTTCTGACATTCAAATGATTTGTGGTTTGAGATGTATCTATTTTTGTCATTTTCAAGTGTTTTTTTCTAAGAAACAATTTCATAACCTTCTAGAGATGGCTATATTTTTTATTAAATGTTTTCCAAATAATAATGTGTTTTAGCAAAATCACATAATATCTCTAAGATATTGATCACTACTGTACAAAATACATATCCTGCTTATTTTTCACTCACCAGTGTTCAACTAGTTCCATACTCTAAATATTTAGCAATTTGTACTATCTCACTAAGATTGTAAAATGAGGATATATTACCTTTAATTGTCCCAGAAGAGAATTTAAAATTAGAAATGTATAATAAAAAATGCTTATGACTCTCAAATAGATTATTTCAGAAAGAGGGGTTCCCACAGTCTTACCACCTAGGAAATAACCATTGGCATTACATCTCCAAGCTGCTTCACTGGGTCTGTGTTTCCTTTGGTTCTCTTCAGAATATTAACATATACCTAAGTTTACATGATTAATTATTGTGATGTTAATATTTTATGAGAAGGATATTAAATTCTGTTTTTAACGAAATACAATTTATGCCTGAATAGAGTTAGTACATTTATTTAGGTGACTAAAAACAATAATTCTAAATAAGTAAATTGGGTGTTTTGAACCTTTAAATAATGCACTTGGGTTTAATATTCTTGTGAAAATGGCATAGTGTTTTCCTTCATTACATTTGGAATTTCAATGCTTAAAAGTATCTTATACATTAATTTTAAATATCATAATAGTAATAATAGGAAAGAAAATGCTTCTACAAACAAGCCCATGTCCTCACATTATCTACTCGAAAAGAAGATGCTCCATTTACAATTTGATACCCATTGCAAACATAAAACAATGTTATGCTGACACTCACTTAATGGTGTGGAGTAATATAAACCACAACTATACTTAGTTGGGTGGTAAACATTGTAGAATCAGTTTTGCAGAAGTATTGACTATAACATCTTTAGCAAATTGGTTAATTTTAAGTTTATTCGATTAATGTGAGTCATCAACACCAACAAAACATTTTAGTTCAGTAACCTGTTCTTTACACAATAATTTTTTAAAGAGAATGTGGTAACTTTCTCATAAATTTTTGCCTAATTACTAGTGCCAATTTCTGATCTATGAATTTATGCAAAGAAAGACAGTAAATTTCCAACAAAATATTCCTTTATCGATATAGTGATCTTTGATGCACTATTCCCACAGAGTGGCATTTGATCACCTGCAGTGCTCAGCTCCCCTTTACTCCATGGTGTCTACTCCTCTCTTGGTGCTTACACTTTTACCTTTCTTCTCCAAAACATTTGTCAACACTTGGCACTTTGGTCTACAGTTTCTTGGTAATTTTTCTTATTCTAAAATGGGCTGAGTCTTAACACTGGACTACATTACCTATCACAATTCAGACTCACAGTTAAAAATGGACTTTTGAACTTGTGATTTCAGGACTTAGTCACTATGAAAAGATCTGGCACATTCAGAGTCCTGAGGCTGTAGATCCCCCCCCCCCCTTTTTTTTAATGAGGATGTTGCAAAACCAAGTTTACAATAGGAAACAGAACAAAGAACAAAAACACATGCCTCTCTCTCCTACTTGGTAGTGGGTGTCATTATTATTAAAGACACTTTAAAATATCTAATAATTAAGTAAAAGAATTGTGTTTTACATATTAAAGTATATGATTCCCCACAGAGATTCTAGTGCCTATATTATGATGTACAACTTAAATGTCTAGGATGTTCTCTATGCAAAAATATCACAAATAAATTAAGAACTAAAAACATCTGCTGGAATGTCTACTCTAAGTATATAAAGGAGTTAATGTTATTAAATAAAATGACATCTAACAAATGAATTCACAAAATATATGTCCAATAAACGTTTCTTTAAAGACTAAGTGAAAAAAATCTTAGTAATTATTAAAAGAAATAAAAATAGCTTATGATTTTATGAAAAATATTCTATCATTATTATGACCAAATCAATTCCAAATAAAACTGCAATGAACATTGAAGTGAGTAGGCAACATACTTAATTTTATGATACTTTCTGTTATCACAAATTATCTAACTCCATTTCTTACCTTAGAAGCTTACAAAGAAAATTGTAAAACTTTGAATAAACATAATATATTTGCATGGTTTGGTATAAATGACATCATCATATGTGAAAGTAACATAAAGTAACTGGGATTGACTATCTTAGATTTTCAAGTAGCAAGTGATATAAGATTTACACCAACTGCATCTTGGCATGTGACATTATGCTAGTCTCACTTTGAAACAATCCTAATTTATATTTTTTAAAAAAAATAAATAAAACTTTTTCTTCATTTTTAAAACATAAAGAAAATCTTTCTTTTCTTTCTAAAAATATCAGTCCTTTTCTTATGCTCTCTGGTGATTCAATTATATTATTTATGCTTCACCTTCCAACCTAGGAGGCAAGATTTGAAATTTTGTAAAAACATTTATCAAAGTTTGTGTAATCTGGGTCTCCAGTGCCTTCTACTTTGGCTTCAGATTAATGCATGTCATCCCCATTTTCCTTTCTTTGGAGGAGCATAGCTAATAGGTTACTTGTTATTTTAAGAAGAAAAATACAAAATACTATATTTCAAAACCATCATTGCCTTAATTTTTTACTTAGGTAAGTAATAAGATTTCCATAATAGAATTTTGAGAAATGGCATCTAGGACATTGGTCAAGCAAGGGAATTGACAAAGGCCAAGAAAGATCAATTTCAAAGGGAATTTACCAGGTCAGAAATCATGCATTTGTAATTGTTGATCGATTTCAGTTTTATATACTGGAAGAGAGAATACTATATTTGCTGAAATGTCTTTATCATTGTAATCTCCAAAACTGAAAGACCTTTCCCTTCATAAAGGTATTATTAATACTTGAAAATTGTGTTAAGTTACTAAAAAAGTAGTCCTGTTAAATATGGAACTAAATTTAGCTACAGTAATCTATGTGCGTGTGTACTGGTGTCTTTATTATTAAGGTCCTCTTAGTGAGACTTCATGAATTCAGTGTCTTACATTTCTAGATAACACAATCTAATCACTAAATCTCTGCTCTCTAGCTATTAAAATATTTCCCACCATTTTTTTAGCCACTTAATGTACAATATATAACAAGAAAGTCTTCTAATATTTGATTTCCTCTGAAAATGTAAACAGAAATAAGCTAAAAACTTCCATCTGCATTCTTATTCATTTGTCAGTTTTTTTTATTTGATTACAAATATTATTCAAACTATGCAACACATGAATCTGTAATAGTTTTAGCATGCAGATTAAGACTCCTACTCATAGATTCTTTTCATAAATAGTTTCAGTTTTTGGTCAATTATAAGGAAAACTAGTACACAAAGTCAACAAAAATGATTGCGCTGTAACAAGCTTTGTTGAAATATATTGTCATTCATAATCCTGACATCCTCAAATATGCTGCATAGTGAGTACTGATGTAGTGAATGATATACTTAGTGTATTTTCTAACTTTTCCTTGGTGTTGTGGATCAAAGATCAAACCCCACAGATGGTGACCTGTGTTTTCCTATTGAGATACATTCCTCAAATGTTAAATATTGCTCAAAAATCTTATCTGTTCTTTAAGGACCGTCAGAACAGCAAAGTAATGAAAAAAACCTATAATGACATTTAATTCCTTAATGACACTTGAAAGAGAAGAAAATATTTTCATATCACTTAAAATAAACTAAATGTTTAACTAAGAAGGACATAGTCCCTGTTCTATGACGGAAGAGAACATTGAGTGAGGTAAAGATACCAAATATAACTAACTTCAATAGAAGGTTAAAACATAGAAGACCAACTGGCTGCCCTTACTGCTTTCATTTTGAGAGTTAAGGAAGAACAGGTTCACCAGGGACAGATCTAAAGGGTATGAAAAGATTTGTCAATTCCGTAGAAAATTCTAGATAAACTTTCCATGGACTTTTGAGGGAAAACAGAGGGACTTTGTATATTCATACCTCACTTATTTTCTGCCTCTCTTTTTTTGTAGAATAAAAATTACTGTGAAACCCGGAATGATGGCTGGTAGTTAGGATTATTCAGTCCAGCATCATTGTAGTCATTTCCTGATCACCTTCCAGCAGCTTTCTAAAAGACCCTCTCTGGGTACCCTAAGCTGTGGGAAGAAGAGTCCCTATGGCTAGAACTACCACTGCCAGAAGTGAGAGTTATTAAATTGTTATAGAGATAGATTCCTCTTCTTTTTATTTTTCTCTTTATGCATAGTTATTGAGATTGCTTCTATGATTGAGTTTTTGGCACCTCAGCTCTAAAAAAGATTTAGATAAATTAAAAGAGCTTCCGAGAAAAGGCACAAAAATGATGAAAGAGTTAGTAGTATTGATTTATGAACAGAGATTAAAGAAATGACTACTCCTTGGCATCGCATCAAATTAGGCACACTGTGACTATAAATATTTGTAAACAGAGGGAGGAGGAAAAAGATCTCTTCCTTGGTCCAGGGAAGCAGTAAGTTATGCGAGATGTAGAAGGTTAGCACTTGGTATAAATGGCCCTGCTACTGGGTTTTCTCTTTAAATTTTCTAGCCAGATTTAGGAATAGTCATCAATTACTCTTTGGAGGTCATTGCCTTATTCTGGTTATACATGGAAGAAGAAAAAGTAATATATATATTATATATATATTATATATATAATATATATTTTATATATATTACTGTCTGAAATCTGTTGTACAAAGTTTCCGAGCTTTCTAGAGTTCGGGGATCTGTCATCCAGTACTAGCCAGAGGCACTGAGTTTCTATTGAAAAACCAAACACTAAGGTGTCAGACTTTGATGTCTTGGGTTTTTATTAATGTAATTGATATCAAACTTCTATGTTCCACCAAGTAAAGAGTAGCACTCTTTCTTATGGATAAGATTGTCTTTAGCTTAGCAGCTGTGCACACTGCAAACTACTGTTCCCATGCCATAAAATCAGAGTTGAGTGCTGTGATGGACACTATCCAGCTATGTTCAGACAGGCACATATTTCTTCTCATCCAGAAGGTAAAAAGGAAAGAGCAAAGAACTTCAGCTTTGTTTTCTTTCTACACTGAGCTGGAACAACTATTTAAATCTTATTCAATTTAATAGTGTAGAAAGCAAACTAGGAATCATTCCAAATATATGAGTTTTTTAAATAGATGTAAACTGTTTCTTGAAATTTTGCACATTACATCATGAAAATATCATAAATGACTTGATTTTTAGATGGAACCATGAGGCTATACTTTACTTAAAAGTATGAATAATTCCATCTTCACTCTGCTAGGCAACTTTTCTCACATTGTTTGTATGAGAAAATGAACTTTGAGACCCAACTTTGAATGATATTCTTCTAGCGGTCCAATTTCCTCACTGAAGCTTTGTGTGGGACAGATTAGTGTCAATCATATTTAATTATCTGAATTTGCTTTAGAGGAAGGACCTCATTTGGTTGTCACTCAGTGTAGGAATTGCCCTCTAACAAGCAGTACAATTCATGATTAGCAAATTAGTATTTCAGTATTGAAAAATTACCTATGTACCTAGTCCTGTAAGATGATTCATACATATTGTAAAAGTAAAGTTAATAAAAAAAGAATCACTAGACTTATTTGAAGTAAAGAGATGAATTCAAATATCTAGAAGATATAGATTCTATTGAAATTTATATCTGTGAAGGTAATTTGGTATAGATGCATTTATTTTTTCCTTTTAATGTAGAATTTTCCATAAGTTCATCATTGTTTTGTTCATAAATACTTGAGCATTTATGTTTATAATCTACACTTAAGATTTGCAAAGCAAATTAAAAATATGGTAGACTTGTATTGTTTTCAATATGTGTGTATCTCTCCAAAAATTTCTCAGTTCTCTCTCACCCACTCTCCAATCATAAAATTTATGATTTATGATTATATAACATAAATCATACAATTTATGAAGACAGCTACATATATTTATAAAATTTTATTAACTTATTTTTAACATAAACAATAAAGAATAAAAATTGTCACATACTTCTGGATCTTAATGCTTTTAAAATGTAATATTTTCCTGAAAATATTCAGTGCCCTTATATTCAATAATTCAAGATATGCAAAATAAAATGATACCTATTGTTAAAATCAATAAGAAGATTTCCATTGTGTATACAATGACAGAAAGCAAAACATCAAACCTACAAGACACTACAAAATGGGAGGAAAATATTTCGTTATGTTTGGTAAAATATTTCTTCAGGATTGTTAGAAAGACCTAATTATTGATTTTTTGCTTAATAAAATCTTAACCAAATATATTCAAGTATTAATTTTCAAAAAGAAAGTACAGGAGATTAAAAATTCTCTGTAAGGCAGGATGAAATCATGAGTAAATGTACTTGTTACAAAAATAAATGGATAAACTATCACAATTGACAATTTTTATTATTCCAAGTTTTACACTTGTGTACTATTTTGCATAGCAGATTTGTACATATCCTAAAGAGCACTGTTTAAAAAATAACTGATTAATTGCAAGTAGAAAGTTTACTTTATATGTAAATTTAACATCTTCAAAAATCATTTGGCTTTTATGATTTTAAAAGTCTAGTCATTTATTATATCATTACAGTACATACAGAGATAGCACCTTTCCTTTTAGGAGTGTGGAAATAAAAAGGATTTTAAAATCCTTTGGCTTCCAATCTTTTCACTTTGACATATAGCTAAGATATGATTTGCAGTGACTCTAAGGGAACTCACTAACTCCTACTAGTCTACCAGCCCTAGTAATCTTCTTGTCTCGTGAATGCTGGCACACGAGATATGCCTGCCTGACTTTTGTACTGATTCAGGGTACACAAACTCTGCTTCTCATTATTGCACAGCAAATTATTTATACAGAAACCATCTCTCCAAGATAAAGCAGTGCCATCTTAATACGCATGCCTGTAAAGGGGCTACTGAAGAAAAGGAGAGGCAGTGTACAGGAAGACTAATTATGGAGATCTTCATGCAGGGATTTCATTTGGTTATCCTTTTCCATTCCTTTCCTTTATTTTTGTTCATTTTAATTCATTCTATTATGAGAAAATTCTTAAGTATCTTAACCTCTGGAGTCTGGTTCCAAAGATTCTTTTTAACAATACTTTCTGAAAGTTAAAGCTCATACCAGTTCACCTACTGCGTTTGAACTGACGCATATATTTGAAGAAGTTGTTGTTCTGATGTTTTATGAAGACCACATACATGTCTCTGATGCGGAAAGATGAATAAACAGTGTCTGTCAGTACATATTTTCATTTTGGTATTTTTTTCTTAGAATTCAGGATGCAAGGCATGGTGTAGAAAGTGCTAACTAACAAGACTCACGGAATAACTAAGGCCTGAAACTACATAACAAGATGTATTAAGTTTCTTACCCAGTCTTTCCGGCCCAGCATCCTGACCCAGACTTTCCAGGCTAGTCTCACAGCCTGAAATTTCTGGCCCAGCCTCGTGGTCCATTCTCTCAGACTTGCAGTCCCATAGTCCCACTGAAATACACAGACTCTTGTATTAATTGTGCTCCGATTGACCTGGGGCCCAGGCACATAACTTTCTAGCTCTTGCTCTTAACCTAACCCATGACTCTTATCTTGTTTAGCCATGAGGCGTGGTACTTTTTCTCACAGGAGCCTTTCAACTACTTTCCTCTGCATTGGCTAGCATCCCATCATGGTGTCTCTGTGGCTTCTCTCTGGCATCTCTGCTCTGGTTTTCCTGTTCCAAGTATTTTCCCAGTCTTGCAGCTCTGCCCACACTTCCTGTCTGCCATTAGCTAATCAGCGTTTGTATTAAACTAGTAGGCGGGACAATTATTTACAATGTAACATCTTAATCCCACTACAACAAGGTGTTTTCAATGAATTGTTACTTATTGCTGCCTTTTAATTAGCCAGTATTAGTGGGATGCTCAGTGATCAGTCAAACCACTGATTCTTTTGTTTGAGCCTGAGGGATTCTTGAAAATGGTCATCAGTCTCATAGATTCATCTAGTCTTAGCCCGGTGTTCCAAAGGTTGGTAACCTCTCTTCAATTTACTGTGTAACTCAGATGTTTGGATCTGGGCAGAGTTTTAGAAGTATCAAATGGGCAGCAGAATCTGTCATTTGGAAATGAAGGTGGCAGCCCTCCTACTATGTAAGATCAACAGTGATTAGTAGGGTGTTATAAGCATACAGTTTCTTACTACTTGGTGAGTACTGTGTTAGGTTTGCTGTGTTGCTTGAATATGCAACTACAGGCTGTAGAGATGAAACAACATAATGTTTCATCTTGTTCTACATCATGTAGTCTAGGATGAAGTCTTTGGCAGAGTACATCTAAATCTTTCTTCTTGACTTGCAGGGTTCATTCTTTTATTCATCTTTATGCAGTAACAATTTCATGTTTTCAATATCTTGGGATGTTTGTTTGTGTCTTAATCACCTACTTTAATAACTGTACATTTAAAGTGTACAACATGATGATTGGACATACATAGTGGTGTAAAATGGCTAGATTGTGGCAAGTAGATACTTTTGGACTTAGGATTGCTTAAATTTGACTTTTAGCAAATTTTCATTATATAGTGCAAACCTATTACTATAATTCTCTTGTTCATTTGCTTCAAAATACAATCATCTTATTTAATCGAATCTTTTTACCTTTGACTGAGAGTTCTAATTTCATGGTAGCTTCTTAGCCATCTTTTCATTCATTTTGTATACACTTGTCTTTCCCCCAGTTTCTATGCCCTATTCGTTCAACATTGAATAATAAAATTCATGTTTATTCTTTAACACAATAATGACAGATTTTTATTATTAAAAAAGAATGAGTCAAATCTATCTCTAAATTTATAAATTTATCAAATCATGGAAACTGAAAAATTTTCCTTTTAAAAAGTAATTCTTACTGTAATTTATAATCAAAATACTTCTATAAAAATTCTATACAAATGTTAATTTTGTTTCCTATGTCCATAACTTAAAGAAAGATGGCTATATTATAAGATAGATATATTTTAAAGGAAACATTTAGACAGTTCTCTACTATTTATGTGCCATTAGTCTCTGTCAACTGTGTACCAATGGTTTTTTTCTCCAACCTATACCCAATTCTTTTTATATCTAAAATTTTTGAAAATAGACATAATTATTAATGTGATATCAACTCTAACTTAAACTTAATTGTAGTTATGAGTTTATTAATGTTAAATATCTTTCTTATACCCATTGACAAAATTTTAGATAATCTTTATTAGCAAATTAAAGATTATCTAATTTTTTGTTAGCAAGTTATGTTCTTATATATTTATATGTAATATATTTGTATATATGTATATTTGCATATATATAGATGTCCAGTACCAGATAGCATGCATGTGTGTCTCTGAGTCTCTGGGTTTTTTTTTTTTCTATTCTATGTAAAAAACCTTTTTGTTTAAGATAGTCTTAATTATTTATTTTTTATTTCATTTCCCAGACTTCTGATTGCCAGATTTTCCAAAAATTCTTCTTAAAAGTATTAAGAAACTTGTTGCCTATTTTAATTTTTTTAATGTATTTATTTATTTATTTTGTTTTTGTTATTGTTTTTGACTTTTACATTTCAAGTATTTTACTTAAAACTTTTTCAACATGTTGGGTTTTGTATGTGTTAGTTAATAACATAGTTTTATTCTTTGAATGTAAATAATTAATGTTTTCAATAACATTTACTGAAAAGTCCATCCTTTCTACATTATCTATCCAGATTATTTTATGAAAAATCAATAAATGCTTGAATGTGCTTCTCTGCTTTTTATTATACTACAAGGGTCTACCTTCCTGCTTTTATTTCAGTGATATAATTTCTTGTGACATAGTTTCAAATTAGTAAATGTGATATAAAGACTTTTTTTTTCTTTTTCAAGATTAATTTATCTACTTCTGTCTTCCATGGTGACGTAAATTATTTCAGAGGAATGTTTTTCAATTTCTATGGAAATTGTCATTAGAACTTTGAAAGGAAAAGCATGCAATCTGCATATGTTTTTTCTTGGTATGGAGAACTTAACTATAATTTTTAATCTATGAATATTTAATAATGTACTTCTTTATGTGTCTCCTTTGGTTTCATTTATCATGTCCTACAATTTTTTTATTACACAATAGTTATTCCTTTTTAAAATATGTTAATGACTATTTTATTCTTTATGATTATACCAGGAATGGGATGATTTTTCTGATTTCTCTTTAAATAAGTCAGTAATATTAATAAATTTAACTGATGATCATATATACCTATCTTTGGTCTTGCAATGGCACTAAATTCATTTCTTCTAATAGTTTTTAAAGGTTTATTTAAAGTTTCTGAGTGCATTATTCCTACACTATGTAGTCATACATTTTCTTTTTACTTTGTAATCTGGGCACCTGTTAATATTGTTGCTAGTCCTTTGAGTTTAATGATGAACCAAGATGATATGAATTATCTACCTTGCATTGTACCTAATACAAAGATTTTTAGTTTACTTTAACAAGTTATAAAATATGTGTGGCCTTTTGTAAACAGACTGTATTATACTAAAGGGGATTTCTTTAATCTTTAATCTTTAGAGAATTTTTAGTAATAAAAAGATGTTGATCACTATCATATATTTTTCTATGTAGATTTTGGATATTGTAATATATTTGTAGAATTATTCATAGCATAGACCACACTATCCTGTATTTGCCAAACCAGTCTTCCACCACAGCCTGAGTCTTGCTTTTTGATATTTTGAAAAATTTGGTTTGCTAGTGTGTGGTTAAGAATTTGGACATCTGTATTTAATAAGGGCATTGGCTTATACACTTCTATGTCTCTGATGTTTTTGTCTTTGATATTAGAGTGATGCTGTCCTGAAACAGTGATTTTGGAAGTGTTTCTGCTTTTTTATGTCTTGGAAAAGTTTAAGAAGAATTGGTACTAATATTTCTTTGACTTTTGGCAGAATTAAGTTATGAGGACATCTGGTTTTAGATTTCTCTCTGTTAGGAAATATCACTATTTCAATGTCTTCATTTGTCCTTATTTTGCTTAGATTTTTATATTACTTTCTTTATAAAGGTGATAGTTATACTAACTAAGACCCATGATAAAGAAGTTATTTTAACTAAATGGTCTTAATTTTTTTCTTCAAATATACTTATTATATGACTTACTGCTGTTTATTACTTCAATCTATGGTTCTTGAGGTCATAATTCATCCCATGACATCTCTGGGTATATTTTCTATACCAATTAGCATTTCCTAAATAATACAATATAGCCAATACAATAAAAATATGCCAATATTACTGTTTAAACATAGGGAATAGATAGTTACTTTTCCTAAAAATTCTCATTAATTTGCAAAGAAATTTCATAAATATTTCCATTTTTCTGGAAATGTCCTTAGAAGAGATATAATTAATATAAGATATATAATATACATATTTTTGAAGCAATAATGTATCAAACATTGAGATGTACAGTTTATAAACATTGTTTGAGATAATATCTAATCATATCCACATAGGTGTACCTCAATACTGTGAGAAACTTGAAAATAATATTTTCTATGATGTCTTTTTTATTATATGTCATTGAATCCTATATTTATATGTGGGTATTTACTCATTTTTACATCTAATATATATATAGATAGATATAGATATTTAAGGCCTCTCATGAGCAGCTGAAGACATCAAAAGCCTTTGCTAATTATATTAATCATTTGTACCTTGAAGTGGTTTGAGTGCTTTTTTCTGATTTTTCTGAAACGATCTATGAAATTGTATCCATTTTAACTCAGCAATTAATAACAATTAAAAATATGATTATCATATTTTCTAGGTATTGACAAGAGACGTGTTAGAGGATGGCATAATAAATTTAAGGATGCTTTTTCAGTATTATAGATCATATAACAGATTCACAGTATTCATTTCAGGCTGTCTTGAAAGTTCAGGGGGATGACTTTAAGAACTTTTATCATATCTAACAAATTCTTAGTGGTAATTCACAAAGGAAAGTGGCAATTTTAAAGACAATGAATTCTTGGCCCTGAATTTATAGTGTTCCAAGTAAGAATAAAACTGTAAATGAAGTGAATGATCGTTATAGTCCCTGTCAGTTTGGTAGCTATCATGAAAATGAAACAAGAGCCTTGTTCTACAAAAGTAATCAATATGCACAGGAGACCATTTTTCTTTGTAAATACTCAGACGTCTCTTGGCTTCTGTTGGAACTTACATTGAATTACTTTATGCTTTCTGTATCTATTAACCAAAACTACATGTTAATGTGAAAGCTACTGAAACAGGAAATCACTAAAATATTAGTGCCAATCCTGCTTCAAAGATACCTTCTTTCTGGGCTGGGGAGATAGCTCAGCAGTTAAGATCACTTGCTGCTCTGACAGAGGTCCTGAGTTCAATTCCCAGCAACCACATGGTGGATCAAAACCACGTGTAACGGGATCTAGTGCTCTCTTCTGGCCTGCAGGGACACTGTGTAAATAATAAATAAATCTTAAAAACAAAACAAACAAACAACCAAAAAAAAAAAAAAAAAAAAAACAATGATACTTTCTTTCATTGAAATTTCATACTGGAAAATTTATCTCAAAAATTAATTATTTATATTGTTTTCTGTTTGATCACATATAAACACAGTAACTCATAAGTGATCAATTCTTATAGTATAATGCTTCTATATTTATAATTTAACTTATGTGATATATTTTTAAATATGTAGCATAGCTTAATTTAAATAGTTCCTCAGTATCTTTGCTAAAATTTAGAAATTAATATGTTCTTTTGTCATTTTCATATTAATGTACATATTTAATCTCCTGAATTACTATCCCTCAACATTATGCCTGTCAGAGAAGTAGAAACAGATTATGCAAACCTAGACTTTATATGGAACCAAGGAATGCATTAATGCTTTGGGACAGACCAGACCAGTGAAAGCCAGAATTATGCAGAGAGGAGTAAATAGAAGGTAATTACTTAAGAGAAGGCAAATTCACTAACAGATAAAACAAAAAATAGTTTTAGAATGTGACCAGAATGTTTGCTAATTCCCAGCAAATATCCAGAGGTATCCATGGACTTAAGATAAAATATTTGCTTTTGGTGGCTTCAAAAGTTCAACCACGTCCCTCTTCAAGAACAATGTCTAAGCCAAGGCAAGCTTGGGTTGTGTGAAGCTGATATGTTTAACATCAAGCAAAACATTGACAAGCTGACAGGAATCTGGTTCATGCAGAATGTGTGAAGGTGCCAGTTGTTATATGGTTAGTTTATAAGGGGTATGTTGAAAAAAATATCATGACATTAGTTGTTTCTTTTATGTTGAAAACGCCAGAATCTCATTAAGGATTAAGTCAGTTCTCCATTATTTGAGATCTAAAATTCTCTCTTCAAACTTCAAAGTTATTTTGATTCGAGGTGGTTATAGAAACCTTCAATATTACTGCCTTTTTATATTCTGCACATAATAGAATATTCAAAGGATCTTTTCTTCCTCTACGACAAATGTTAGATGTCCAGTGTTTCACCCTTGTTTACAGCCAACTGGAGAATACTTTCTTTAGTGAAAACAATTAGTGGCAAGAGAAAAATTGGAAATTCTTTTATAGTCTTTGTAGCAGACTAAAATAATCAAATTTGAAGACAAAAGATATCAAACAGTGAGGTTAATTAGTGATTTCTCATAGAAATAAGATGGGAATCACCATCTTCAAATTTACATACTATAGTTCAAGCCAAAGTCGAAAGTCTCAAAGGAGTCTAGCCTAAGTCTAAGTATTTGATTTATCTATCTAAATTTCTACATTTTCACAAATAGATAAGGAAAGTCATAGAGCTTGAAGCATGCTGTTTGCAATCATTTTTCAAATATCTGCAACTGGAGTCTAGAGTTATATGGAAACAAGAAGTCATACAAAAGATGTGCAAAATTTATGTTTGCTCATAAGTTGACTAGGAATAAATGATTTTTGGGAGAGAAATATTTAAATATCTTAAACAAATATTTTTATAAATATATCTTAATGAATTGAGTTTTCTAGATACATCTCTCATTAAATTCTACAATATTTTACTGACATAGTAAAGATAGAATCTTTGCAAAAATGGTTAACCTTTAATAATATTTTGTTAAAAGGTCAATACATTTTAAAAAGTCACCACTGTAGGTCTCTAGATCAATGATACGGTTAATTCAAGTCACTTAACAATAAAAGGAGATTATACTGGTGAATCCCAGCCACGTGATCATTCAGGCAAGACAATTAGTACAAGCTTTTTCATCCCACAAAGTTTCAAAACATAACAAGGCAAAAAAGAATTAAGGAGGAACATTTCTCCTGCTGGAAGTAGCTGCCATGATGGGTGCTGAATAACAAGAGAATGCAGTAATTTTTGCCACAATGAGAGTATAATAGTGCAGGAGGGTCACTCAACAGTGACTCGGACACTCAAGAGAGAAACAGCCTTGTTTAACCCGTTGTCTAACCATGTCTAAACTTGTCTACTCCATAGAGTGAAAACCAAGGAAATATACTTTGGTCTTGTTTCTTTTCCTGCATTCCGTGTCATAAATGTCTCTCTTTTGAAGAATGCTACATGATCCTAAATATCTGCCTTTTAATAATAAAAGTGTTAAAGAAAAAGAAGGAACTTGGAAACATTAAAAATACTGTTCCTGGAGCCCATGGCAATGCACCCAAAAACCTGACACTATTATTTACATATTTTAATTGCTCAATACTTCAGAATCTGCCTTTAGATATCAGGTTCTCTCTCTCTCTCTCTCTCTCTCTCTCTCTCTCTCTCTCTCTCTCTCTCTCTCTCTCTCTCTCTCTCTCTCTCCCTCTCTCTCTCTCCCTCTCTCTCTCTCTCTCTCTCTCTGTGTGTGTGTGTGTGTGTATGCTATATGTGTCTGCATGCATTCATGCATGCAAGCATTCTTAAATGTATATGTTTGTGGGAGCCAGATGTTAGGCTCTGATATCATCTTATTCATTTGCCTGTTTCTGCAGCTCCATCTTAATATTACAATACAAGTGTATGCTACCTTATGAGCTTTAAAAAAATCATAGTTTCTCATAATCAAACTCAGGTCCTTGTGTTTGTAAAGCAAGTATTTACAAGCTGAGCCACATCCCCAAATCTAGATTTAAAAAAAAATATACAAACATAATTTCAGTGTCAAGCATCAATTAAATGCTATTTAATATTCAGATGTTCTAAATTATCTCAAATTTTAGTGCACTTATGTCAAAAACAAATTTTGGTTTTTATACAAAACGCATTTGTATGATTCACATTTACTTGTCTCTTATGGTCTACAAAAGCTACCCCACTTTGACTTTGTCAGTCTCTTTGTAATCCTCCTCCTCCAATTCCTCTTCTTCCTCCTTCACCTCCTCCTTCTCCCAGTTCATATACTTATAAAAGAACTCAGAGATTGTGATAAGAATAGTACACATTATGAGTTTTTATTGATTGCAGCTCTGAGGCCCCTTAGCACATTCCATCTTCTAATTCCCATCCTCTTATCTGTGTAAATAAAGAATGAGAAGTTTGGGTTTTGGGATTTGCTGAGGATATCTCACACTGGATGCTGTCTACTAGGGATGCACACTTAGCTAACAGCAGAGAAATGGAATCGGTTTGGGACTCAGCTTTCATCAGTAATATTTCCTATAGCATCAATCCCCAAAGGAGGAGATATTTAGAAGTGGTGACATTCTCAGACTTCAGTTTGTGCCACATGAGACTGGTATACTTTTATCTGACTCCTTTTTAAGAGCTTGATTACCACAATGTTCTCTGGCAAAATTCAGTATGTTGACAGCATGCCACTTACTAAACGTGTCTTTATATTAATAGTTAATTCACACATCTAAGTATCTGAATGAATTTTGCATAAAACATTTATCAGTTTTTTTAAATCATTACATAGGCAGGAAATGGGAGGACAATGTTACTTTAAAATTAGAATGTATCAAACAAATTCTATCTTGACTTTAATATATTCATTCAAAAACATGTTCAAATACAACGCTCAAATGTTATGTCATTTTAGATTCTTGAGTGTCACAAAGTTTAGCAAGTCTCTTTGGTGTTGTTGATAGTATCAAAGCTATTAAAACTGGTAATTTTTAATTATTTTCTACATGTGTTCTGCCTTCTGTATTTATATACATTTCTATTTATGTAAACATTTTAGGTATATATATTATTTTTGTTACCTTATTTTATGATTAATGCAGGAATATATAATTGAAAGTACAGTTTTACCTGTATATAAACAGTACTTTCTAGTACTTCCTATTTTATTTGTTTACTGTGACTTTTAGCAGTCAAATTTACTAAAGGTGAAAACTCGATTTCATACTTAAAATATGTAAATATGAAATAAACACTTTATATGGTCTTTCTGGGCAGGAAAGGATCTCTTCGTTTAGCTAAGCATAGTGAGACTGTCATTGAAATAGTTCAAGCTATGCTAGCAGAAAAATTTGCTCTATTTCATATCTTTATAGCTGCTTCACAAGAGACCGACCCTCTAGTTGGTCACACTGACCTCCACACCAGGCACTGTGGAAACAAAAAATTATTAGTTTTGTCTTTTGGAACTGCACTTTCACAACATGATGAAACATTCCAAATATTCTCTTTCCTAGATGGAAATTGTACTTGTAATTTTTAGACTATCCTTCTGTCTGCAAAAATATGTTTTTTTCACAATTATTTTCTTCATGCATCTTCAGCATAGCTGGTGGTAAAAGGGGCGTTAATGAGCCTTATTTTATTGAGAAGAAATGTAATGCAAGTCTATTGTTCTTGTCTTTCATACTACCCACCCATTTCTCTAACTAAAGTCACTGCTTTGTTGTGATATTAATTCCATTTTTAAAGTAAATCTTAAATTTAAGAATAGATGAGGATTCTCATTTTATTTCTTCATCTTAGAATTACTATTCAATATACTTCAATCCTTTTGCTATTTGTCTAAAACTCACTTTCAGATTCTTTCTAGGATCTTTCTCAATTCTGATTATACTTGACATTTTTCTATTATTTTACACTGTAAAAACATTTCTTTATTCCCTGACTTTTGTATCATTACATCACCCCTATGTGGTCAACCTTTCAGAAACTCTGTAATATCCTATCCCATCCATTCTTCCCATACTGGCATTACTACTAATGGCACCGTTAACACTTCTCTCTCTTTTTTTCCTGTACTTCCATTGAGATATTAAATTCTAGTCTAGTTTCCAAAGTATGTTGATGATTTCAAAATTTCATCAACAATCAAAACCTCCACCTTTTGCTTTGAGTTACAAACATCTCAGATAGTGAAATTTGAGCACATGTTCTCCAAAATCTATCATTTCCTTTGTTTCCTCTAGTATCACAACTCCTGAATGGAGAGGAGTGTCATTTTCATGACCTCATCCTACCTGAGTATCTACTGGATGTTGATGGCCGGGATGAGTCTGTTTGAATCAGGGATATGGTCCCTGAGAAAATATCCATGCACATAATAGCAGCAATAAGTAAATTTAATGAGTTAAATAAACACACAAAATACATTAATTTTGGAAGGAAAAGTGCTGAGAGAATAGGAGAGAATCAGGGGCAAATCTGATCAAAATATATTATGTCTGAATAAAATTATTAAACAATATTTTATAAATGAAGAACAACACTTAGTTCATGTTTTCTCCTGCAGATCCACATTGCTAAAATTCTGAAGCATTAGTGTCCACCATTTGCATAAATTATTCCATGAGTTCAAGCTTCAGTCAATCAAGAATAATAGTTAATATTTAATGACTATTTGATAAGCTATTTTCTACTTGTCTTCCAATTAATATGAAATTAGGCATTTTAGCCAAACTACTTTATACTCAACTCACATATATGTTCTTAAATACATTTGGTTTGTAAAGAAAAGAAAGTATGTACTATGCTTTCCTAGAATATAAATTCTCTAGTGTTCATTCTAATTTATGGTCATTCTTTGAGTCTCATTGAAGTTCTTCTTCAGTATTACACTGGAAGATGCTCCATACTGACAGATTGTCAGTTCTCTTTGGTTTTATTGTTTAACCATTAGCCTGATTTGGAACCAAGGAGAGCATATAGGGGATGGGGTCAGTGACAACCTTGAAATTGGAGAGGTACTGTATCATCTAGAGATGGTTTCTAGAAGTTCCATAAAGAGGAATTCAACAAAAATTCAATATTTGAGATTATATTCTTTTATTTTCTTTTATTTTCACTTTAATAAATATAAAAACAGTTTTCAGGAGGGATATTTTTTATGAAGATATTGAATATTGAACTCTCATTGTATTAAAAGCAATCTTAAAATTCTTGCCTCTCATGTTGTAACATACATAAGGCATATATTTTAATAAACAGTTTTATTTAAGGGAAAGTTGTGAGTACCATTTTTGTTTCCTATTGGAGGGTTTCCAGATGGGATGGAACCTTAAGGAGAACCATCTGTTGAATATTTAGTATTCAAAACAGTAGAACTACTCTTGCCATCTGCTTTTTGCCAAGCCTTAGCTAAATATAATTGGAGTTCTCTTTTCCCCATTTTCTCCCAAGTACCAAAGATGTATAAAAAGAAATGTTATTAGTATTTTTTAATTCATTCATGAAACAGCAGGATTAATTTTCAGAACAAATAGGCCAAGACTTTCCTACTTTAGATTTTTCTCTTAGAAAATTTTTGTTGAGTTCTGAAATAATTATGTCCAATTCATTAATGCTGTGTATGACACATGTTAAGTATCTACCGTGTTAAATATGTGCTCTATATTAATATAGTAAAAACTCAAATTGTACTATGTAAATGCCTTTTGAATAAGTTTTTTTTATTTAACTAATTATTTAGTTATTATTGGTAGATAAAGAAAAGTTTTCTAGCTCCAAACTGCCTTAGACAGAAGCCCTCAGATTAAGAAATAATAATAATAAATGACCCCAGTATACATTCACCTAATTATATTTTACCAGTTGTAAAGTTTTAATTAAAATTCATTTTACAAGGTTACATAAAAAAAATAAGAGAAGACAGAATTAAACTCCCTACAAAGATTAGTAGGTTGTAATGATAGTCAGCATAAATATATTTTTTGAGAACATAAATAGGACTTGTTAGGGAACCAAACTATCATTTTATTAAAAAAAAATAGTAAGCCAACATAAATATTGCTTCTAGTTTCCTCTTCAGAATATGCTCAAAAACCTCATGATATTTGCAGCTTAGTTTTATCACCCATCTCACACGTATCTACCATAGGAACAGTTTTGACAGTCACAGGTGGAGAAGATCATATTCTCCAGCCATCTTTGTGGGACTGTAAGTAGTGTTTAAGGGGAGAATTAACTAGACTCACTATTGACTCTGATTTTGCCTAGCAAAACATTACATCAAATGTGTTTGTTTTTATATTATCAAGAGGAGGCTCCTCTCACAAAAGACCTTCAATTCAGCTTCACCCTGGGCAATCTTTCACAATAGGATAAGAAGCAAAACAGTTGTCCTGACAATATGGCATTGTGAAAAATCCCTGGCTGTGCACATGCCAAAGCTAAAAATGCTACCCTTTTTAGGAAATAAAGAAATCTCTTACCCACCAGAAGAAGTGTTTTTGATAACTGCCAAGGATAAAGAAGGCAAAAGGGAATTGTGGAGAAAATGGGGGAAACAATTGGAGTTCAGCATGATTGTGTGGTAAATAATGATCAGCTATTTGCACCCAAAAGGGACGGCACTGAGAACGTGGTTAATTCTAGATGTGTGGAGGTGCACTCTTCTGACTCTTTTGAGAATTGGGGTAAAGGAATCAGCTGCAAGTAATGAGTCTCATTGTTAAATTGAAGCACGAATAACTATTTTTTGGATATATGTGGCTGTTATATTCTGAAATATTAAATTCTGCCTCATCTAATTTATTTTTAATGCATTTATAAATCCATATAGCCCATATAATTTTTAAATGTATAGGTATGCTGAAAAGTATGAAAGACGTCATATCCCCAAGAAAGCTCTAATATACCAATTAACAAAGCAATATGAAATTACAATTAGTGTTAAACTTTTGTAAAGGGGAGAAACAACTTTTTGGTTGTATTTTTTGCTTGATCTTTGCCTGCTTTGTTAGATAAATTATTTTCACTCTGTGGCAGTTAATTATGCTGTATAAACTCAAGAGACATCTCAAGACATACCATCAGGAAAGCCACTGGGGTTGAAATAACAACAGGAATGAAAGAAATGGAAGGCTGGTGTCTACATGAGGCTGATAAGTGAAAATGTACTGATGCTGATGCAAGGCACAGCTGAGCTTAGTTATGCTGTGTTTGAGTTGTGAGGGTACACAGCTCAGCACAGAATCACGCCATCGTATTACTTTTCTGAACTTAGTCATTTCCTCTCTAATGCAGGGCCTTGCTTAGGATCCACTCACCTGTACCTCATGGACTGGACTATTTTTTTGGCCAAAAGAATTATCTAAAAGTAGACTTACCATGTATTTCATTGTTCCTTCTAGTGTCTTAAGCACCATGCAATCTGGTTCTGGTGTGGCTTCAGTACATTTATTGTGAATCCCGGGGGCTCCATGCTGGTTATGTTTCCTGCTTCCATACTTCATGGATAGACATATTGTTTTAAAATTCTCCCAAGCATACTCCTGCTCTTATTTCAGCAAACAGATGTGGTTTCCACTAATTTACTGTTAGTTATGAGATAAGCGTTTTCCTTTTATTTTCACAGCAGAACCATAGCCTTTATAGGTAATTTCAATAATCAATAGAAATACAAAGTATTTATGTTTCTGTGATTTTCTCCTATTATGTAAGCCCAAACCAGATAGTTTTATTTACTGCACTTAAAAGACTATAGTCTGTATAGGACCTGAAATATCTCAAAATATCTTTAATAGCCAACTGTTTCCTACATTGCTGGTTTATCTGAATGAAACATACCCCTGTCTCTCACCACAGTTGCATCTGCACTTGATGGCAGAATCTGCTCCCTGAGATGGAGTCAGCCCTATGAAATACATACACTCTGATGTTGGATGTCTTTCTGTATGCTGTGAATACCATTAGATAATAAAAATATTGTTTGGGCCTATAGCAGAACAGCTTAGAAGCAGAAGAATTCCAAGCATAGCTAGACACACACACACACATACACACACACACACACACACACACACACACACACATACACACACACACACACACACACACACACACACACACACACACACACTCACAAGACAGAGTCAAAACGACTTTCAGCCACCCAAATATATATAATAAAATACAAATAAGCCATGGGTCAGGTGGCAAGACAAATTAATAAAAATAAGTTAAGATTAAAAAAAACTAATAATAATCATGAGCCATAGGCCAGTTTATAATTAATGTAAGCCTCTATATGTTTCTATAAAATTACAAGTCTTCAGGTCCTGAACTTTGGCCAGATGGGTCAAAAGCTTCTTACTAAAACACTCCCCACTTCCTTCATTTCCACTCTTAGATTCTTAAGGAGTATTTTCTCTTCCGTATACTCATTTTAGACCCTGCAAAAGTCTAAAACAAAGCCCAATAGTTGAGATTGTTTTTGCAAATCTCCATTTGTGTTATGGATGAACAAGCCCACATTTACATACACACGTGTGCATGCATATACTTATCATGCACTCAAATATTCATACAACACATTTTAAAATAGAGAACATCCAACTAAAGATTAGAAAATTTCCCAAACAGGGCACAGGTTTTTTTTCATCTTTAAAATGATTTAGTTTCCATTAGCTTACCATTACAGAAGTACAAAATATCAATCCATTCTTTGTTGTTTTACTCTGTGACATCTACAGCATTTTCCCATATCAAATGCCAAAATCAGTGCATTCTGCTATGATTGATACTATCGATTTTACTTGTGTCTATAAAAATTAATTACAGTTTCTAAAACCAGTTTCTCTGTAAATATTATTTCTGTGAAATCTATATTTCTTTTGCCATCCATTGAGTGAAATGTTTTCTCTAGGATGTTTAGAACAGGGTCTGTGTGCAGGGAGACACAGGGCTGTGGGTCAGTAGAAGGAACCATGTGAGGTTAGTACATAGAATGCAAGAATAAAAACCTCAATACAAATGAAGTCATAACCAGGAAATCAAGAGTATGTGGTCAGTGACCAGCATGTGCCTTCTAAGTCAGTGTTAGCATTCTAAGCTTGGTACTAGAGTAACATAAGAAATAAGATCACATCATGGAGAATTCTACAATATTGAGTTGTGAATGTTTGAATATATAATGTCCAAACTCATTATATATTTTGTAAGACAACTGCAATTATAAAACAATGGTAGTAATTATCCAAATTGGAAAAGAGTTTAAAGTCCAATTCCCCAATTCATGTTTTCCAGAAAAGGTTAGAGTTTGCTCCCGATTGTTAGAATGCTGTATACCATTTCCAAATCTTCTTATGCACTTACTATGTACCATTAAATGATGTTTACATATCTAATAGTGTAGACTTTACATATATTTGTGATGCAGATAAACACAGAACTTTTCAAATGCTGTACATGTATTTTTTTTATTGAACTATACCTCAGCTCCAGTGAGAACATTTGAAAAACACTTTGGAAATGAATTGATTTAATTCTGGTGCCAACAAATGATATTGCTGTCACTATCAAAGAAATATCTGAATATGCTGAATTGGCATAGATTTCTCAGAATGTCAATATGAGAAATGGTGAGAATTGATGTCATTTTTCTGCTTTTTTTCCTATTACAAAATAGAGGTTAAAAATCAATGGACTGTGTATTTTTGATCTCCCACTTGGGTTTACAAACTGGCAAAGACTACATTGATCTACTCTGGCTTGTTTTGGCACCGATATTTCTCATTAGAAATTAGCCAGCAAGACATTTATTTGTAGATTGGATTATGAATTGGTGTCTTGAGAGTTGTGTTAGCCAGAATCATTGAAATTGAGTATACTCTGTGGTGATCTCTGGTTTTGCTGACAAAATTAAATGATTACCTATAAAAGTGAGAACCTTAAATTCTGGGTACTCAAATTGTCTCTGGAAATACTTCTGGAGTACTTGGCTATCAAATCCATACAATATTTCCTTTCATCTCTCTATATATTTCTTAGTCCAAATGCAACTTACTACCTATGCATCTAATTTTATTTTATGAAATCTTATTACTTTAGATTATCTTTATAATATATAATATCATTTATAAAACATTGAAATTATTAGACTAAGTATCCATATGAAAAGGAGTACATAATCATGTGTCCTGTGCTTATAAAACTACATTCACACATTAAATTTTATAAAGAAAATCAGCTTTAAAAGCTATGCTTTCAGGTGTCTTTTTTAACATGTTGTCCTCAAGGTTTTTTTACCGACCATGTGTCCTATCACCTGCATTAAATCCTAATACTTGAGGAAGGAGGGAGTAGAGCTATGTGAATATAAATTTTGCTCTGTCTTTGTAGAAAGTTCTAGGCCAGCAATGAAAACATGATGATACTGTCTGAAAAGATAGTTAATTATGTTATATCTCTTGGGAGATAACAAAATTTTAACTAAATAAATGATATTTAACTATATCATTTGTAATTGAAAATCTTTATATTAATAAAACTTGATCAAGTTATCAAAGAAATTCTACATTCTCTTATAACTCTACCCTATTTGCTCATTCTTTATAACCCTACATGCATACACATTTCCTCATTCTTTGGGGAGTAGTTAAACATGAAAATGTTAAGTTTTAAATGGACTGTTCTTATGAAAGATACAAATATATTACCCAATGATAAATTTCAAATAGAAGTAAATACAAAGACTTTTATTTCTGCCTAAGCATTAACAGTTTCATATTACATTAACATTCTAATTCTCAAAATTAGAAGTTTCCAGTGAGGATAAAATCAAATCGTAACTTATTCATTAATAAGAACATTGCGACCCAAGTGGAATGGCTCTTTAACTATGAATAATAATACATGCCCTTATTTTTACTCAACTTTATGTCTCAGGAATGAATGTGTTTACTTTTTCTTTTACATATTTGTAAATATTTTACAATGTGGGAATGAATTATAGTAACTTGCAGTTCTAAAATGTATCTTCTGAATTATGATGGTCCACTGAAATATCATTTTTATCCTTCCATACTTTCCTTACAAACAATATGCAGTTCTATTCATGTAACCACTGGTGGAGGATGCTATTGTAAACACTAAGTAGCATAATATCAGGTGACAGAGAGCAATGTTTATGCTCTGAAAAAAAAAACAAAAAACAAAAAACAAAAAACAAAACAGTGGAGAAGATGGTAGGTACACAAAATTTATCCAAAACCAAACCAAACTAGTAATTCCCAGAGAATTTTCTTTGTGCATGTGAAAAGATAGCAGATATTTGTGTAATCATAGAACTGTGATGAGAGCCTTTACATTTGAGCAAGCCATTTATGTTATAATCAAGACTTTTAATATTGCCCTTTATAACCAAAATCTAATAAATATGTCAAGTTCTCCTCCCTTTCAGATCTAGAAAGCTCTATAAACCAGGAGGCATTTAACAAATTTTATGGTTGTTTAATCATGCTATAAATTTGCAATGATTAGTGAGGTTGAGATCATTCTTTTGTGCTTGGCATAGAACATCAGAAGCAAACAAATGTGTGTGGTATATGAAACATGAAGAGATTATAAAAGGTTGCTAATAAACTGAAATCTATCTTGATAGTCCCTGTGTTTCATAGCATGATGTTATTTATGTCTGGTGACATTATAGAGTTACCAGAGTCCACCTATTTAATATATACTATCTAGACTGATTTCACACTTTAAATACAAACATATCAAATATGATGAAGTATCACACATTCTAATCCTCATGATCTAGTTTGGTGACAGCTACTTAAAAGAATGAACAGACAATTAAGGAACCATAACTACTGAGACCTAAGATAGTCTCACCTAGATTATTTAAAAGAATACAGTAAACACACAGATTATTTTAAGACGCTTTCAAAATGAAACTGCTCCCTTGCACTGTGCAATTATTTAGCCAATTCTCATGAGAAAAACTAATATGTTGATAGAAAACTTAGCCTAGGGTTGTAATGTATATGTAGTTTCAAACATTTTATTAAGGCATGTCAGTTTAAAATAACAGGAATTATAGACTTAATTATATCAAGCATAATATAGGATATAATAGCATTGATACTATTGTATAATCCTATAACAAAATATAAAATTTGCCTATTGGATGTTGAATGATACATAATTTTATCTCTAGACTATATAATATTGTATATTATAATGTTAAGGAAACTAGCCTCTAGTCCCAACAGTGGCAACCATCTGAATAATGTGTTTTTTCTCTTTTACTTGAATCAATCCTTTATGAAATCTCTGGTTTCTTTGAACTTTGTGTTTTCTATCTCTACACCCACATAAACTAATTAATGTCACTTGTTAGTATTCATATCCTGAGAAACTTTTAAAACCCTTCTCTATCATGAAAAATTTACTAGCAATGTTTCATATAAAGGATTAATATTGATTAAGGAGCTATATAAACACTTACTGATACAGTTGAACCTTAAGACACCTTCATAGAGTTGAACCTTCCAAAGAAGGATGGTCAATCCACTCCCCCACCCAAAAGAATCAGCAACAAACAGGAAGGAGTTCAGTCCTAGTATCTCAATGGGGTCTGGCCCCACCACATTCAAGCTTCGTCAGCTAACACCTGATTCCTACCTACTACATCTCCCTATTTTACCTAAGAAAGTTCTAAAGTAAGTATAATATATACAATAGGAATCATTATAAGGTAATGTCTGGAGGAGGAAAAGGCAAAACATACGCAAGGTCAAACTAGAACTAAAATCAAGTATAAGGTACATCCTATATGTTTAGAGTACTGATAAATAGTGACTTATAAAAATGACTTCAAAGCTGTTCATCTTGAATAATAAAATTCCAACACCAGAATGTTCTTTGCTAAAAAAATGAAATGGCAGTAATCTTATCTGTCTAGTCTTCAACCCCATCAAGACCTGAGGAAAAAAATACATTACCTGAATATTGGAAGCACTTGAGAGTAGCTTCCAAAATTTAGCAGAGGACAGTCAGCTATCTGGACAGTCACCTATGGCTTTTCTACGCAGTTGGAAAATCCACCATCTGGCTGCAGGCCTATGATATCTGACAGATCTCTTCAGAAGGAGGGCATTTTTGGAGAAACCATCTTATCCTGTCTAGGCAGGTTTTGGCAGTCTATATCCTTCATCCTGCTAGTCAAGACTGGATAGCATGCATACTGACAGCAATTAAGGTATTTTCACTTTTGGTCTTTGTTCATTTATGAAAGTCTTCCAGAATATTTATTTTGTGGTTTTTCATGGAACTGTCAATTTCTCCCTTAAAGTTGTTCTATTAGCCAATGCTGTATGATCCTCTATTTTAGGCTTTCAATTTCCTAATTGTTCTAAGGAATCTGATTATCTACTGTGACAGGATATGATTGAACCTTCCTTGGCATTGAGATCTTATCTGGGGGTTTCCTGGGAAAATACCCGAGAGGCGTTTCTGATGGTGAAGGGTTGCCTTGTTTGTCTCTTGTGGACTTACATTCATTAGTTCAATGTCGGACTTTGCCACATCACATCTTCCACTAACCCAGAAGATAATGACCTTCTGTTTGAATAATTCCTAATATGGACATTATTTCCAGAAGTACCTTGCATACAATTCCTTTTTATATGGCCTGTTTTACCACAATTAAAGCAAGTGATGTCTTGATTCCTCACCCTAAAACTGGCAATGGGTTGGCCTACTCAATTCTCTTTATCACAATGGAGAGAATAAGCATTGATTACATACTGAATCCATTCCTCTATCAGTGCAGATCTGGCATAAATATTCTTTTTACATTTCTGATTATCATGGTAAAAGGCCAATGAAAGTATTAATTGCTTCCTAACTTTTGGATCCGATACTGATCTATGTATAACTTTCATTAACCTCTGTGAAAAGTCAGTATAAGGTTCTTTTAAGTCTTTTCTGACTTTGGTATATGACTCAGTTTTCTATGCTGGGTCTAAAATCTTTCCCCAAGCATTTCATGCAGCAGTAAAGCACAGCAATAATGTATGTTCATCATAATTAGTCTGAAACTTTACATCAGCAAATGAGCCTTCACCAAGGATTTAGTCTTAACAAATACAAAAGCTCCTAATTTTCCCCTGAAGCTATATGGCCCAAGCCTCTTCCCTAAGCCAAATTCTCCATTGTAAATATTGTCTGTAGCCCAATACAGCAGATGTTAACTGCATCCTATCATTAGGAGTTATTCTATTTTTGTTGACTGTGTATGTAGAATTTGTTTTACATAAGAGGAGTGGATTCCATGAAGTAATATGACTTCCTTGATATTCTTTATATCTCTCATATGGATTGGCTCATAATTACACTCCACAAATTCTGGGGGCTCCCCATACATGTTCTTTGTCTGATTCGTAACTGGAAACAATCCTGCCGGAGAAAGGGGTATCCTCTTTCATCTTTACCACCTTAGTCAGAGCCTCTTCATTACCATAATATCTCATAGGAGGCTGTTCTAAATTGAACTGGGTAGATAGTGTCTTAATATCCTTCTCCAGTATTGCAACACTGTCCTCACATTTCTGAAGCTTGGAGACCATCAGGTTTTCGTTCTGTTTTGTTTTGTTTGTTGTTGTTTTGGGGGGATATGAGTTTCTTGAATAGTCAATATTTCTAATGACTTCATAGAATCAGCAATTTTCCTATCTTCATCATTAATGTAATTAAGAAGCTTCTTATTCGCATCATTAACATAAAGCCTGCACTTCTCTTTTATGGTCTTAATATTCATGTCTAAGAAGGAAGTTCTATCAGAAAGTTTATCATAACCTTTCCAGAAGATTAACTTTGTCTGCCAATTCATCAGTTGTAATTTCTATATTACACACTTTAGACAGCAATTGCTCATTGCTAGACTTTCAATTATCCATCATGGTAATCATAGTCTCATATTTAGAAGGGGTATAAAGCTGTTTTTTAATATAATATATAGGATAAAGCCATAAAGTAACAGGACTGAGGAATTGAAGCCTTCAAAAATATCATATGCAAGAAATTCTCAGTCATAGCAGTAAAAGTGGTACTGAACTCTTGAGAAGTAGAAATGTCAGTTATTATGGAAAAGAAATATGCTAAGCATTCAGTTACCTCAAACTAGATGTAATGGTGATGTTTGGCCAGCATGTGTCACAGTCACATTCAATGTCTTACTTTCTGTAGACAGAAGACTAAGAACCCAGGCAAGTCCCCACAATATGGCCTGGCAGGTTCCTGTGATATAGCCATGGTGCCCACCAGGTAAACCAGATCAAATAACTAATACAAAAGGCAATTCTTAAAAAACCAGAACTATATGACAGAATCCATGTTAAAAGGGCAGTAATATCCACCTGTTTAACAATAATCCTGGGCATGCAGGCATGTGGCTTCATGCATGCAGCACAGCTGCAGCAGCTCCAGGCATTGTAGCAGGCAGTGAGGTGTGCTGGCTCTCGCAGCCCTGAGTGTAAACTGCAAAACTGCAGATGCTACAGGGGTGGTGTCTCTGTGGTTACCCTATTAATCCACTAAAGGACTTAATGCTGTGGGGCCAGAGAAATTACCTGACTCAGTGGGAAAGAAAGCACGCTTTTTAGCTGGAGCTGAAAGTGCAAACCTGCTGGCCCATGGCCTATGGCCTGGCTAGCATGGAGAATGAACACATGTGGTCTCTAGATTTTGCATTCATATTCACTTGCAATATGTTGTATAAAGGATTAATATTTATTGAGCGGTATATGAACACTCACAATACAATTTAACCTTAAGACAATTCTTGAAGAATTGAACTGTCCCTCAAAGGATGATCGATTCACTCACCCAGAAGGCAGGAACAAACAGGAAGGAGTTCAGTGTCTCAGTGGGCATCTCAATGAGATCTGGTCATGCCCCATTCAGGCTCCAGGTACTGTAGAGACATGCCTCCGAACTTTACTAGCTAAAACCTGAATCCCTTCTCCTCATTTATTTTCAAAACTTTATACCTATTCCTCTTTTATTTTAATTAGTTGGCATGAAAGCCCAATTACCTTTCCAAATTAATCATGTTCATTGGAATTCTAGATTAGTGTTCATGTTAATGAAATTAAGGCAACAAATGCACCTAGTTCCAGTCATTGTCCTAATAACAAGAGCTCTTGATACTTCATTGGTTCTTCAAACCACATGATTTTAATAACTATTTTAATAATACTTCAATAATTGCAAATATTCTGTTTTCAACATGTTTATACCCTTTACCCCTTTAAACCCAAGCCAACCCCCTTATGTACACACAACATTACTACTTCACTTCTATTAATTATCCAATGATAATTCACAGCACACAGAAAGACACCCACATCAAAGAACTTCATGAAACAGAAAACAAATAGAATGTTATCTAAAGGAGGATAGCTTGTGTGTGGAGAGAGAAGGCTGGAAGCCAGTGCATGTGAGACTAGGCTCATCTCTGGAGAATCTTACCCTGACCCAACTTTTCCAATAAGGTTTGCTTATGATATTTATGTTGACAGACTTCTAGTATAATATAGAGAGGCAATATTTTCTATACACGGGCTTATTATAACAGAATTTTCCTTGGTATGTAGAACATCCCTCGTTCAAAAGGATTTCAAATGATTTTGAGTGGTGCAGTTTTAGACCTAGACCTTTCCTTTGTTGTTCTTCTTTCTTCTGTAGAGAATTAGATGGGATCCCGAAGCAGCAAAGAATACTCCACACTGCTACTCATTTCATTTTTATGGTCGGCCCCTCTGGTTACTAGTTAGTAACATAAATAACTGAAAGAGAGAGAGAGAGAAAGGGAGAGAGAAAGAGATAGAGAGAGTGTTAACTGCAATCACGGTCCAGGATATAAAATTAGAAGCTGGCAAAAATATCCTTTCAGTTTCAAAAAAAAAAAAAAAAAAAAAAAAAAAACACGCTTTTCAATAAATAATAAACCCAAAACTACCAATCAGGGGGAGCTAATGTGAATCCACAGCTCCATGGACCAGAATTGCTATTCCAAATAATTGTCGAAAAACAGTCCTAAGCAAAACACTTTTTATCACCCTATCACTGTTATTTTAAACAGACTGGAGAGAGACTCAGGAGATTGACATTCTCAAGGTAAAAAGAAGGTAGATTGCTCTGTCAGTGGAACTGCATGATTTCCAGCCAGAGTCTCTGTTGGGGCAGGTGATTGGTTTGTGGATTTAGCACCAGCAGAGGAATTTGCTTTTCAGTGGTGGAGAGGGCACGTAACTTACATGTAGTCTGTACTTACAATTTCAGCCGTGACTCTCTAAATATTTGCCAGAGTTGGTTCACTGTAAAAAAGTTTTTGCACATCATGCTGTAATGTAAGGTATCCCTTCCTTTTGTTACTTGCCATATAGGGCTAGCAAGTTGTCTCAGCATATAATGGTGGTTGTTGCCAATTTGATAATCTGAGTTTGATTCCTAGGATGCACATAGTAGAAGAAAAAATCTGTGTGTGTGTGTCTCTCTCTCTCTCTCTCTCTCACACACACACACAAACACACACACACACAAAATGAGTAAATGTATTTAAACGTTCTTAAAAAGAATATCCTAAGCCTTCTCAGACATTATAATAATCAATAATATGTTAGGCACAACAACACTATGTGCTTTCAGAGATGATATTTATTATTATTATTATTATTATTATTATTATTATTATTATTATTATTATTATTATTATTTTAAAAAGTCCTTTTTCCCATGTATGCCCCTGTTCACTTTCTCTTCAATCTGTCAAATCCCTCCCAGTCAACCTTCAGCCTCCCCTCAGCCCAGTCTGTTATCCTTTCCCACAAAAGAGCAAGAAGTCCCAAGGTAGGACAGTTCAACATGGTACATCCACACCAGAAAAGTCTGGATTTACTCATTCCAATATCAAAACAGGGTTAGGTGTTCCTCTGCAGGGAATGGGCTCCAAGGTGCCAGCCTACAAACAGGAACAGAGTCTGATCCCACCCCTCATGACTCCACATACTGCCCATACCAATTGACAGTTACCTACTCTTGAAGGGCCTAGCTTCTTTTCCCGGTGGTTTCCCAGCAGCTGTTCTTGATTCAGTGAGTTCTCCAGAGTCCCAGCTAGCCATCACTGTGGGAATTTTCCTCATGATACCTATCCATTTGCTCATAGATGTTCCTTTACTCCAACCCCCTCAGCTGGACCAGTAGCTCAGCCCAGTGCTCAACCACGGATCTCTGCATCCACCTCTATTCATTGTTGGATGTAGGTTCTGTGATGATACTTGGGTGGTTATTTATTGATTATAGAAAAGTCCTGTTGAGGCACTCCCTTCACCATTGGTTGGAGACATAGCCAGGGATGTCTTGTGAGTTCTTTGAAGTTTTCTCAGCACCTGGTCTCTTTCCAACCTCATGTTGGCTTCCTCTATCAATAGGACTGTGAAGCATTTGTTGGTATTGGGGTCTGAACCTGTGTCCACTGCAAGAGCAATAATTTCTCTTAACTTCTGAATCACTCCTGCAACATCATATTTTTTTTTTAAAGATTCTCAAAACTACTATAGTACTATTTAATTGCTAAATCTATTTAAGTATTAAATTTGCACATTACTTGTTTACTGTGTAGAGCCAGTTCATGTCTATCTGCATCAGGGAGCATTAATCACAATCAAATTAGCTTTCAGAGTAGTCACAGACTCTTATAGTTTATTCTAGTGGAATTATGGATTACGTCATAACATACATCATTATTATTAAAAATATTGTCAAAGAGATACCAGGAAGAAGTTGACTTTTCAAAGAGCAATTAAACATACATTTCATATAATCTAATTTTTCTAGTCTCTAGTTTTCAAAAAATAAATGATAATAAGAATATATTAAACAAATTTTTCTATTTCTGTTTATATTAAACATAAAGTTAAGTATAGTAATTGTTGTAAGCTTATTATCCTCTGGATAATTCCATTAGGTGTTATGTTGAGGTTTGAATGTCTCTGTATTAAACTCAAGAAAAATATTTTATACTAAGAGAGGTTCTGGGTCATGTCTGTGATTATACATGCAGTGAAAAAAGTTTGAGCTGAAAATCTATATGTCTTTACCTCAGAATCTTGAATTCAAAGATGATCCTATTGTGAAATGGATTTGGTACACTGAAGTTGTAAATTTCCTTTCTATACTTTTCTTATTAAAGTACAAATAATTTTAATTTGTCAAAATCATATGACTTTGTTTTAAAAACAGGCCTAGTGTATATTAAATCTACATAGATTCATTTGCTTTTTCCTATAGGAAGTGTGTTGTGGAGAAGTCAATACTAATTCAGGAAGCCTTTGGACTGCACATGCCACATCATGACTTTCACAGCTCTCCAGATCACAGTGGACAGTGAGACACAATTTCTTTATAATGCTCATGTCCATTTGCCCCTTACTGCCTTTTTGAGAGCATTTCCTTTAAATGTTGATCAATAGCTTCCTAGAGGGAATTTCTCTACAAAACTGAAAATATGTAGTGGGTCCCGGAAAACAAACAAACAAACAAACAAACAAACAACCTTTTGTGTTATAGACCATGATAAAATCATTTAGTATAAAAACTAAAACTACTAATATTAGTCATGTTTCAAAACATGTGGGCCCAGAATATTATTTTGACTTATATGAAAAGTGAAAATAAAATATAATCTCATACATATTATTGATTAAAATAGGCTTAGAGTCATCTAATCATAAAATCATTTTCTCCTGCTGTTGAACATTGACTCATATGCTCAGGGTAGAGATTTGAGAGATGAGAGGGAAAAGCATTATTTATCTATTACTAATAGTATAATCATAATCTTTAACTTTTTATTATTCCCTGTAATTATTTTATTAACAGAACCAAAGTTCATGTTGTAGAAGCAACAATTGTTATGTCATTTTATTGAGACATCACCATTAATAAAGATTTGATACCTCTGGAAACATTGGGTTAAAAAAAAAAAACAGATCTATACTAAGCAAATTAAGTACCATCACTACATACATTTAAGTTTAGACATTTCCCACTGAAATATTTTAAACTAAACCCTCTCAATTAAAATTGCCTAATTTAACCTTGATATTTAAACCTAAAACTTCTTATTCTTTTGAAAGACATTTTACCTTAATATTAAGTTCTCTAAGTGTTGGTCTCCTCCCTCTCCTCCCTCCTTTCCTTTCTTCTTTGGTCTGTTTTGTTTTGTTGAGAGTGTTAGGGAATGAATGTTGAACTGTCACATTGGCATTAAACTGTTGGTCTTCCTGATGCTTCCTGTTGAGTCAGGACTATAACCTTGTCCTGTGAGACATACTTCTGTATATTTTTCTTGAGATATTTATTTAGGACTTCATGACTTTGAGTTTGACTGGGTCACCACGATGACCTAGTTTTTGTCTTTGTTGCATATCATATATAGGCTTTTTTCTCCTTAGAGAGTAACAGTTTCCTTGATAAACTCAGATTGCCTATGTTATTTCTTTTGTCGCATTTTAATGTTGTTTGGACAGAGATACATGTCTGAATTTTGTTCCTTTTGAGCTGACATGCTGTTTTCAAAGTGTCTGGAGTGAGGCAAATGGTCACTGGGCCTGTTTTTGAATGCAAACCAATTGCTGATTAACAAATCTATGACCTTAAGGGAGACTCCAGAAATGACTGAACTCCAGGTTTCCAGCAGAGTAAAGAGAGCTCAGTGAACATGATCAGCTTTTATAGGATGTCACAGAGAGCTAAAGGAAGGATTAGAACTGAAACCATAATGGATAAAATGAACAAAGTGACTCCTGTGGTCACCCCTAACCTTGTTATATTTTATTTGCAAGAATTTACTGGTCTTCTTGTTGGAATCACAGGATTTGAATTTTTTTCACTACCCACTTAGTTGTTTAACTTCTCTTGACTGCAGTCAAGATACTGAATAAGGGTCCCTATAGAAACATGTGCCTATGTGCCAATTATTACAGTAAACAAAAGAGTGCTTTTGAAATATCTGAGACTCAGAAGTGGAGGTTAGCTAATGAAATGATCGAATCATTAATCTGGAAGGTCTTAGTGATCTAGTTAAACTAAAGAGTGAGTACAAAATAAAGCAAGAGTGTTTACTAAAGCTATTATCAAGTATTATAATAAACTTCTCTTTCCTACTTCTGAAAGGCCAAGGTTAACAAACAGCAAGCTGTACTAAGGAGGATTCCAGATAAACATTAAAATCATCTAGCAAAATATCAAGTTCTTTGAGATAAAAACAATGTAGGAAATATATTCACAAAAAAATATTTAAAAGAATGAGAATACATATAAGGGTTTTGAGCAAAAGCTACATTGTTACAAAAAAGAACGGTTCTCAGCTTTCTGGGTTTAAAAATTAAATTAAATGTATGTAGTCTAACACACTAGCCTCTACAGTATACAGTTTATTTTAACACCTTTCTCTTTCTTGTCATAATGACATGTATAGTAATTTTCCTATTGAATTTTTTTCTTTTTCATGCTTCACACCAAACTGCTCAGGGATAAGTACAGAAAATTGCATTTTTCTTTCTAATCTCAACATTTGATTGAAGAAATATGTCACCTTCCATCTTATAAAAAGCACATTTTCATAAAAGCACATTTTCATAAAAGTAAGCTTTCCTTTATATTGAAAACAGCATTCCATTTTACCTTTATGTATTTATTTACGCGACAAAATGCATTCATAATTAATATTAGCTTCTTTTTCATTGATCTTTAATAAAATTCTTCATGGATTGACACTGCAGTTCACATAGTTTTTATCTTATATAGTTTTTAGAATCAGCAAACCTAGTGCATATTAAGAACAATGAACCTTTTAAAACACCAACACAACTAGTCAGTTCGATCTGCATTTTTCTACTGGTAGTTAAGTTTTGGACCAGATATCATACAAACACAAAAAAGTGCCCATGAATGCATACTTTTTATGAGCTACCACCTTAACATTTTTCTAATTATACATAAGGAATCTGAAAAGTTTACATTGCTTTCTCATTCCATTCACTCATTTCTTTAAATGCCATGTGTAAATGATCTTTGTGTGGTCTTGAGAAACCATTCAGATAGGCTTTTCAAGCTCAGTAAGCTATAACTGATTTAGTTGCTAGTGGCTATAAAGAAAATCATGAATCATTATGTGATAGATTAGCCCTTACTAAGGTTATGCCCTCTGATTCTAATTGGAAGTGACTTGGAAATAATATAATAAATTTGTATTATGATTGTAATTCTTCTTTTTCAAGGACACACACTCATTTCTGCCATTCCAAAAATTTTATCAGTACTTACTCACAATTATGCTATATTGAATTATGACAAGCTGTTATGAGATGATTTAAACTATATGTTTTTCCTCCGTATTTCTTTGCATTTATTAGCATTTAAGAACATGACACAAATGCCAATCTAAGGCATGTGATATCTCCAGTAGACATTGAACTATAAGCTCATGTGTCACAGGTAGATAAGTGAGCAGTAAGAACTTCATTTTAGTGTTTGGAAAGAATGTAAACTAGACTAAAGTTTTATAGAAAAGTGTTCTGTTTATTGTAAGAAGATGGGAACATTATTAAAACTGTCAACAGAAGAAGAAACCAGAAGTCTCTATTTTCTCATTATGATAAGTACAACTTGAGCTTTTTGTGAGTCCTCTTCTAGTAGACAGACATCATCCTCCACATTTTGTTTTCAATTTATTTTTAAATTAGATACATTCAATGACAAAAATCTCATACATTTTATAAGGATTTCTAAACTGCAAAACTTTGTCTTTGGCGCTAGGTAGTCCTTAAACATAATAACAACTATAAAGCATAATGACTGCCCATACTACTTGAATCCAATGACAGTAAAAACATTTTAAAAATAAAAAAAAAATCTTGCTTTCCCTGACTTTGAATAATTGTGGAATAAAAGAGATTAATTCAGTTAGTTTATAGAATAAAAACTGGTTGTTAGAGTCTTGTTCCTGGATGACAAAGCTCAAACATGGGATGTTCTAAAAGAAATAGAGGAGCCAAAATCACACCAGGAAACTGATCTTAGAGAACAGAGTTTCTCAAGTAAGAATGATGGGCATTATCCATAATTGGAAGCACCGTTGGTATCCTGTGGGCTGTTATCAAACCACAGCTATGTGTGGTTTTGAGGACATAATCTTTGTATGCACAGGGTTTTAGACATTTTTTTTTTTGCATTTGTTGCAATTCTTAAAAATGGTGTCAATACATTTTAGCTAATTATTTTTTTTTTAAAGGAGGGGTCATATAGTCACAATGATTCTTGGAGCTGGGGGATGATTCAGTGAGCAGAAGTGCTTGCTGCACAAGTGTGAAGCCCTGACTTAGATTCTATATAAAGCCATTTGTAATTCTATCATTCCTGCACAGAGATGGAAGGCTGGAGAAGGAAGAGGTCCGAGGCTGCAGAAGCTAGCTCACACAGCACTGAGCAACCAACAGTATCTTAAACAGGCTGGAAGATTGGGCCTGATGACTAAGGGCAGCCACTAACTTCCATGGACATCATGACATGCACATATGCACCTGCATGCACTCCAGGCCACATTCACAGGAGAAGGCAACACACACACACACACACACACACACACACACACACACACACACACACACAGGGGAGGGGGCAGAGAGGCACAGAGGAGTGAGGAGAGTGCTGTGTTGTTAGTGTATGTTTATAATCTCTGAAAGAGGGAAAAAATAAAATACTCAGATCTCTGAGGCTTATGGCCGAGCAGTTTCACCCACTTGGTAAGTGCCAAGCCAGTAATACAGTGTCTCAAAAACGCAGGCGAGAAGGCATGGGTAACAAGATAGTTCAGTGGTTAGGAATGTATATTGCTCTTCCAGAGGACCCAAGTTTGGTTTCCAGTACTCATGAAGTATGGATCAAAAACACATGTAACTCTTGCTCCAAATACTCCAAAGCTCTTTTTGGATCTTCTGCTAACATGTCCTTGAGTGCATACACATAAACACACACAAACATATACACACAGTTTAAAAATAATAAAAAAGAATTCTTTTTTAAATTTCTAATGATAATACTGACCTCCACTTTAACCCTGATCTCTCCAGTCTTACAAAGCCTGCGCATCTTCTCTGGTTTAACACATGATTTGTTAGAGATAATACCGGAAATGTTGCCTTAGGCACTTGAATTTTCTTTCCTAGTTAATAATGAGCATTCCATTAATGAAGTGGATTAGGTTAATGGAATATTAAATATATGGTGTTTGCTATACAAAAAATTAATAACAAATCCAAGACCCCATTAATTTTTTTAATCACCTTATCTGTTTAATATACCAATGATATAAGAATAACAGGATGCTGGAACTCATTTGCTTGGTGGAGTGTTGGCACACCTTCAAGAACACAGTTATAACCGGCAAGTTGTACAACAGTTCTAAAAGAAGAAAATACACCAAAATGTATAATCAGAAAAAATAAATTAGCTTATTTTCCTTATAGACAAGACTTTTAACAATTTTATTTGTGCTGTATAAGCACCTCGTGCATATCAGATGCCTTTAAAGGCCAAAATAGAGCTTCAGAGACCCTTGAACAGGAGTTATAGACAATTATGTGTTACTTTCTGGTTGCGTGGCATTGGTACTGAGACTTGTGCAAGAAAAGCTGATCCTCATAGCCACGGAGCCATCGCTAAAGCATCTACATTCTTGTTTCTTCTTGGTATAATGTGGATTTATTTCACAAGAATTTTGACTGAAAAGCTTTTGCTATGAAGGAAATTTGTTGCTTTCATATTTAACACATGAAAACAGGATAAAATTTTTAAAATTAGAGTACAATAACAACAAAACCAGAATCTACTGTCCATATAGATAAGGAGCAGTTGTTACAGAAAGACTTGTGAATTGGCAATTACTCATCAGTTACAGGACTCAAGGCTTTAGGAATGTCCAATGTGATGCAGTCTCTTTGGACAATGTACAGTACCTAGGACAATAGTCTCTGATCAACATACCATAGTATTATAGAAAATATTGGTTGTGTTTCCTAAAATAACAAGATTTTCTGATATGAATGTTTTTCTCTGGTCATTTATTTTTATTGTTTTTCTTTATGAAAAATTGTTTCAATATAATATATTCTGATCACTGTTTACCTTCCCACAACTGCTCCAAGATCCTTCCCACCTACAAAGATCCTTGCCCTTTATCTCCTTCTTTAGAAAGAACACAAATAAGATAAAAAAACAAACAAAAGGGGAAAAAAACAAAATAATATAAAAGAAAAATATAAGAAACACCAAAAAATCCATAAAACCTTAAAACCAGAAATAATAATAAATATACAAGCAAAAAACTAGTAAGAAAAAAAATGCTCAAACAAAGAAATGCTTAAAAAAATGTCTACAAAGAGACTATTGAGTTTTTTGTTTTTAGTTTTTTTTTTTTTTTTTTTTTTTCCTGTTGGCCATGTATGGCTGGACATATAATATGATTAACAGATTCGGTGAGATTACACTGGAGAGAGCTACTTTCCTTTGCAAGCATGTGTCAGATATAGCTTCTTGGTTAGGGGTAGGTGCTCCTGTCTACCTCCCACACTGGCTTGAACCTGTGCTATATCCGTGTGTGCTGACACATTCTTCGTATTCTCATGTGCATTGGTTGTTGTGTCTGGAAGACATTGTTTCCTTGAGGTTATCCATTCCCTCTGACCCTTACAGTATCTCTGCCTCCTCTTTTGCCTAGCAGTTCTCAGAACTCCAAACACAGGGATCTGATAAAGACATATCAGTTAGGACTGAGTGTTCCAAAGCCACTAACTCTTTGCACATTGTTTGGTGTGGGTCTCCATGTTAGCTCCCATCTACTGCAGGAGGAAGCCTCTATGATGGTGTCTGAGCATGACACTAATCTACAGTTATAATGGAATATCATTAGGAGTCATTTTATTGCTGTTATCACTTATTTTTTATGTTAACCTAAGCTGACTAAAAAAGATTCTGTAAGTGGGAGACAACAAAGGAGTTCACTAAGGATAGAAATTACTGTAAGGAAAAAATGTTTCTTTAGGAATTTATGTCTAAATTCAAATTGTCTTCAGATAATGATGTAATTTACCCTATGTGTAGTGTAAAGTATTCAGACCACAGAATTATAGAGATGTCAAGTGACGAGTAAGCAATCTTCTCAATCTTTGCATCATGGAGACAGTTCTAATAATTAATGGGAGGTTATTGAAAGATGTGAAGTATTTGTGTCTGCTTGTTTTCCAGAAACAAAGAAAAATCATATATTACCCTGTAATTCGGAAATTATAGACAATAACTCGGAGTCATTTGTCTTTCATTTACCTTGATTCCCCTTAGAATTCTTATGCTTATATGAAAATAACATATAACATATAAAATCTAAGATCATGTGAACTGGCAAGGGATGACTGTATAGCATGAGTTATATTGAATCTGGTTTATTAAAGGCATTCCAACATTCATACACACATAGTATATGTAGGAATATACTACATATATACATGAATATACGCACACTATTTATATGTATGGCATATCCCTAGTATGTGTAGGAATTTATGGTATGTTATAAATAATAATGAAGAACAGTTCTAGATGTCAGAAGGAAAGAAATCAATACTTTAGAATGATGAGCACGCTACTTTAGTGTTGCTTTACCTTAGAAATATGTTGTTGTCAGACATGGATTATTCATGTCTCTACCAATCAACAGCCTTGATGTGGCTATAGAGAGGCAGGACTATTCCATCATTGTGATGCTGAGAAAGAGAAATCATCAAGCCTTTCTTATGACAAACTTTGTGTGTGTGTGTGTGTGTGTGTGTGTGAAAATTATATGTGCTGGGCATTTCCTCCCTATGCTGAGTTCCATGTTGTTCTCTCTCTCTCTCTCTCTCTCTCTCTCTCTCTCTCTCTCTCTCTCTCTCTCTCTCTCTCAGACCGAGAGACCACAGTCTGGTCCATGGCTCTGTTCCCCTACCTCAATTAGGGGCTCTTATCCGAAGCTCCACTCTGACTGCAGTCTAGATAGATCCTGGCCTATATACTCAAGGCCAGACAGGAAAAGGCTCCCAGCCCTCCTTACTCTGACTGTTGGCTGCAGGTGGTGCTGTCGTCCAAAGACACCCTATTCTCCATTTTCCTTTTGTTAGCATATTCTCAATCATGGGTTTTGAGTGGGCAGTGTGATTCCTGACAGGACTCTGAATGATAAAAATCTCTTCAATGAAACAAAATTAATGATTTCTCTGTAGAAAGGACGGAATAATAGATTATCCAACTACAGGGATCGATAGCACTTAATGTCTCTATTTCTAAAGCCAAGACAAGCTGTAAGTGATTTGTCTGAATCTCCCCCACTACTTCTCTTTGTGTAAGGAGTTTGTAAGAATGGCACAATACTGTGCATGTGCATTGCTTCCTTTGTGCCCTGTTCTGAAGAGTTTTAATATGGTTAACATCTGGGAGTAACTGATATGAGCACAATGAAAAATCTGCCTTGTAATGGAAGAAAACTAAAGCTGGGAAAGGTTATTTACCAAGCCAGATGTATGGACCAAGCCTTTATCACAGCCATTCTAATCTGGAGTAGGGAGATTAATAACTAGAGATCATCCTGGTCTAGTTATTCCTAGGCAAGCCTAGACTACATGATAGCGCTGTAGTATTTAAAAAAAAGAAGACTCAAACAATAAATAATGTAACCTGAGGTGGTAATAGTAGGAGAGAATCTCCAGTACAGAAAACAATGTGAAGATATTTAAGGGCATTACAGAGCAGTGGTTAAGAAAACTCATCACCTTTCTGAGGCTCTGTTTCCTCTTCATCTTTTTAGAATAAGATTAATGCCTATATCACAGATTCACTTTAAGAGACAAGTCTTCTCATTTCTCATTTTGTATACATAAACACTGAATAGGTCTTTGCAGCTGATAAGCATAATAAATAGGCCTAATATATTTCTGTTAATTCCATGAAGTTATTTTATTCAAATTCTCCATTGCTGTCATATTAATACCTAATGTCCCCATGCACAGAGTAGTTAAGGAGACGCTAAGTCTTTTGTTTATGATTTCATATATTCACTATGTGGCTCCTGCTTTTTAAATGCCTTAGACTGAACCCTTTCTACCCAATAGAGTCATTCATATTGCTTCACTGTGACTTTCTTTCCATTTATCCTGTCTAAACCAGTTTCTCTGTAACTTTATCTGATTTAGTTTGATGAATCTTCAAACACTGTTGGTTTCTCTCTATTATTTTCAGAGTGCACGGCCATAGTCTAAAAGCTTAAGTCCCTACCTGTTGAGTCTACCAAGATATCGATTTATTTCCCTATTGTGCTCTCTTGCCATGCATTTAAATATTCTTCATAAAATGACTACCTCATCTCTGAAACTTTTTATACCATACTTCTTGTACTTTAGATAGACCCTTCTCTCCTGTTTGTGTCCAACAGTTATAATCATCTTGAAAAGCTCTGTTTACTCTATGTATAAGAGAGAACTTTAAATTATCCCTTAGCTGTCCCCTTATGAAATTCTTTCCCTATATTATACAGTTTTATCTATAAATACATGACAGTACTTTTCAAAGGATTTGTGTGTGTTCATACATGTTTATGTGTAGTCTGTCATGTGTGTGCAGGTGCTTGGCATATGAGTGCCTGCTTGTGGGAACCAGACGTGAATGTCTTCCTCAATCAGTTTCCACCCTATGTATTTAGGTGTTATCTGTCCACTGAACAGAACCATATTCATTTTTTGATAAGTCTAGAAAGGAATCACTTGTCTTTGCTTCCTGGAAACTGGAGTTATAGATAAAGTGCTACAGTCATGTAGCACATGTACAGTTGCTGAAATCTGAACTCTGACCCTCTTATTTGTGGGGAACCTTCTTTATTCATTAATTCATCACTTTAGCTTTTCAAAGTAGTAATTAATAAGAAATATTATCCTTGGGTCTCTTGGAAAGTAACACTGTAGGTTCTTGGATCCTGATATAAGAAAATGAGTCAGTATTTCTCCATGTGTTTATGCTGGTTTTCCTACCGAAATGGAATGACCACACATCACAGCCCTGTCTCTTCCTGTAGACACAATCATGGTTTTTCATGATTGGTACATCACCCAGGGTATGGTGGAAGAATGAAGAACGTGGTCATTCTATTACACTGACTTATGACTTGAGTGTGCCTGAATTTTCAATTTCTTTTTATAATAAAGAGGAAAGTAGGAAAACAAATCAGGTTTTGACTTTTCAACCAAAATAAATCATACTCCTACCTTCCATAATAAGTCTTGATTTACATCTGACTTTAGTGTGTTTCTCGCTGATTCCCCTGCCTTGGGCAGTTTTTACTACTAAAGTTTTGCTTCAATGCTTAAATCATGTCTGGCGTTTATAACACTTTCCTTTTGTCAAATTTTTAATTGATAAAATTGTTGTACTTATTATGTGGTATACTGTGATGTTTTGATGTGTGTGTGTGTGTGTGTGTGTGTGTGTGTGTGTGAATTAGAGTAATTATGTTCATCACACCAAACCTTTTGTTTCTTTATGCTGAAAATATTTTTTAAAAAGCTTCCCTCAACAAAATGCCTTTTCTTCTTTTTGCATATACAATAGATTGTGAACAATTGTATTTGATCCACTGTGCACAGCAGATCACCAGAATTTATTACTTCTAACTGCAACCTCATACCTATTGACAAACATAATGTTTTTATTAGACACATGTTATCTATTTTTCTTTAAATGTTTTCCTCACGTTTACTGTAACATATTTAACTTTTCTTTAGACCTCTGATCTCTTTACCCTCCTCCTTCCTCTTCCTCCTCCTGCTCTCTCCCCATCTTCCATCTCCCTTCCTCTCTCCCTCCCTCCTCCCCATCCTTATTCCCTCTCCCTCTCTCCCAATTTACACCTCTAAACAAAAATTCAACATTTATTACTCTGCATAATTCTTTCTTCATTTGCTGAGGAAAAATAACCAACCAAAGAAAACAAAAGCTTTCTCTATTTTTAAATTTTTTAAGTTCTTAATAGAAGATGAAATTTTAAACAATTTATGTTAGAATCTGAAGAGAAACAAAAGCTTCAATATCAAAAGGGCAGATAAGTTGTTTCCTCTTTATTTCATCATTTTAATGCAAAATTAAACAAATTCTGCAAAGAACTCAAGACACATGGTTCTGATGATACAGTGGCTTTTCTCCGTGGTTCTGAGACCAAGGATATCCATAGAACATATAGAGAGCCAGAAAACATATAGAGGATTACATTAAAGAAATTAATTGTTCAGTCTTCCTCATAAATAGCAGTTATGCTTGAGGTTTTCTATCTAATTAGTTGAACACACATTGTTTTCTTAGAATAAAACACATTATAATTAGTATTCACCTGGGATCAGAGGCCTAATGTAGTAGTGTGCTGATAGGGTTGGACTGTAGGTATGTCTGTAGGAGACTGTCTACATATGATACGAGAAAAACTGGCCCTCACTGGACCACTCCACTCCATAAGCAAAGAGCATAAACAGGGTGATAACACAAGCAGGCAAGCTTCGGAGCACACACTCATTCTCCTTGTCCTTGACTAGGAATGTGATACAACCTACTGCTTCAAGCTCCAGCTGCTATAACTCCTGCACCCCGATAGTATGGAAGCTAAAATTATGAGCTAAAATACACCCACTCTGCCCTAATCTGCTCGTAAAAGTCCAGGTGATTTGTAACCACAACAGAAAGGAAGCTCGAACACATGTATGTAACATATTGTGGGCATATTCATTTTCTACCCACTATGCTCCCTCCCCGTCACATATCTCATCTTCTTATCGCTAAGTATTCACCCCATTTTATGGCTGTTTGTTTTATTTTTGATTATGCACTGTGGGCGGCCCACTAATTGGAATGTGTCACTCATGTGGGCACAAATGTGAAGCTGTCTATTGGACTGTAAATTACGGATAAGTGGCCACATCTCTAAAGGTGATTTCTCCTCCCCAAGCATTAGCTTCTTTCAGTATGTTGGGGCTTCATTAGGCCCCCTAGTCTGTACCTGTGTGTTTATTATCTTAATTTATGCAGGTCCTATGCAGATATTCGCAGCTAATTTAAGTTCAAGAATACCACGACCATGTCATGCCCAAAAGATGGCCTTTTATGGCCCTCCTCCCTAGTGTGTTCCTTAAGAACTTGGGTAGGTGGCCCAAAAGCAGAAAAATGTCTAATTTCCCTAACCATACTATGAGCTTCTGGAAGAGAGAAGAATGCTTTTTACATTTTTGTAACTGTCACAAAACTTAATATGTTTAGTGTGTTTTCCCTTCTCAATTAAGTATCTGCCAAACTGAATTACATATAGTTACTGAGGAGTTACTTTTCTCAAAATCTGACTGATACATGCTCTCATTCCTATAACATCCCTTTCTGATACATTACATGTTTGGCTCTTTCCCTTGCGTGCATCTGACAGTTTCCATTTTCAAAGCTGTGTTCCAGACCGCTTTCATCAGTCTAGCCACAAGGTTTACTAATTTGTTTTAAGTTACAGGCAGCTTCATTTCCTCTTTCTCTTTCTGTTAGAAATCAATAATTTATTCTTAATTTATATATCAACCAAAACTAGCAATAAATCTTATAAAAATAATTATAGTTGAGCCATTAACATAAAATTCCCCTTCAAAGCATCATCATGAGCTACACATCACATAAATATCCCAGGAGAAAGGGTGACCTTAGTAGTTAGAGTACATCTCACGCTTCAGAATGATTCTGTCTGTGTCAGTGACACAGCTGTAAGAAGTCCCCCTCCTTTGTTTCTTGTGGCGACATTATGAACTTATTACTCCAAATAAGGGAGGCAATGGGTTTAATGGGTTTATAGGAGGGGATGGTGGTCTTGGTAGCAGTCATGATAGAAGAGGGAGATGGAGGCACTGATTAGTTGTTGCATCCCGAGGTGATTAAATACTCCCCACATTAGCAGTATGCCTCATGATCTAAAAAGAAATAAACAAAACAAACAAACAAACAAACAAAAACTCAAATGCTTATTAAGTAAAGAAAAAGAAATCTTTGGTTTTGGAGTTTTTTTTTATTATTATTTTTAGGAAAAAGGATGTAACTGGAGATCCTCAAGCAAATAAACCAGACAAAGAGATTCAAATGCTGCTTCTTTGCTTTTATATGAGTATTAAAGTATGCAGGGGCAGAGTCATAAAACTATAATGCAAATCAGATCACGTGAGTAAAGAAGAGATCTTGGGGGAAACCAAGTACTAGAGTACAGGTATGCATGTCACTAAAGCAAAAGGAAGTCTTTGGCAGGGTTGTGAATAGCAGGAAGGCAAGAGCAACAGAGGAGAAGGAGGTGGAGGAAGTCCAATATGAACAAAGTTCATACAAAAATGAAACAGTGAATCACATTGCTTTGTGTGCTAACTTTAAAATAAACTTGAAATAAATTAATCTACTTTTCAAAGAGTCTAAAGTCATAGTGAATTAAACAGAACTGGAGTTCCTACATACGCTCAAACCCACCTGAGATATGAATTTGCCTTGGACATTTGAGCAGACATTAAATAAAATTTTCTGGCTCCTCTAACATCACCCCAGAGAGGAAAAAAGTACTAGACTTAATTATTCCTACATTATTTACATCCATGTATTGTTTGTCTGAGTTGAATATTATGAGTAAGCTTTGTTTTCATCGCCTTATGAAATAGCACTAATTATCAAAATAATAATAAAACAAAATGAATTACATCAGAAAACTATTTACAAACAGGTAGAGAACTTTACTCACAAAATGTATATTTCAAAACTTATCCGCAACATATATAGTAGAGAAAGCAGCCTTTTGAATGTAGAAGCTCTTAGCTTGCTGGTTGATTTACTGTCTGTGGTAATTCCTGCTGGGGATGTTTTAAAAGCATATGCTCTGTAACATATGGAATGTCTGTCAGAGTCGGTTTCTCTGGCGACGAGGAACCACTCCAAGTAGAAGGTTGTGAACAGAATGTCTCCTCATATGGGGTATTTCGGAATCTCTCTGACTCTGTGCCTTTCTTCTCTCCTTTTACTATTACATTTGAAATGAGTATTTGGTAGAGAAAGGAGCCAATTTTTAGCATTTTAATCACAAATAATGAGCTAATCTTAAGTGCATTAGATGTAATATCATAAACCCTTAGAACTTAACATGGTTGTTAAAAGAAATTGTTAAAGGTCACTTGCTAACTAAGTGTATTATTCTGAGTATATATAATCAATAGCTATGGCCATAAGAAAAGATAAAAGTAACAGTTTCCCAGGACAAAATAAAAAGGATGATAATGGTAAGCTTAGCACCTTCACTGCTTATTTAAGACTTCTGCAATCTTTTTTATTTTTTTCACTTGAGAGCTAAAAGTCATTTTTAAAAATTTACTTTCTCTGGTAATGATAAAACCGGTGTAGGGTAAATACTATTGGGTGGTACATGATTGTTAATTGGCTCTAATAGTTCTCACTGGGTCAGTGTCTAACACAGAGGAAGCCACAGAATAAGAGAAGGTAATAACAGTCTCTGGAAGGAGAAAGCTGGCACTGAGCACTGACATTCTTAGCAGGCAGCGGCTGGGTTTCAATTACCAGCCTTTAGGGCAATCAATGTATGACAGGCAGAAATGGAATGCATCATTTGTGTAAGACATCCACTTGAAAATAAAATCTGCAGGAGCTATTATATGTGATGCTGATGATGCTATATTGAATACCAGCTGTGTCTAAAAGATAGTGTCAACAAAGCTTCTCTTGGTGTCCTGACCTTGGCTTGGTCTGCGACATGAGAAGAAACTCAAGAGCAAATGTCTAAGATTCAAAGTGCTTTCTGTTTCAACTCCAATGGTGAGGTAAAGAATCTATCTAAATAGCATAGGCTATATGGAAGGCTCTCCCATCACTTTCTTTGAATTATTCTTTGCATAATTCTGTTGTGTATTGTGTGTGTGTCCTAGGAAAGTCACAACTTACTATAGTATTTATTGAAGCCTTGAAGCACTTCTCCAGTGATGCTTTTGTCCATGAATCTTTTAGCCATCATCTGTGAGGGTTTTATTGGTTACTTCTTTTTTTTTAATCATTTATTTTACATACTAGCCAATTTCTTCTCCCTCCTCTCCGTCAGTTTTCTCCACTTACCTCCCATCTACTCCCACATCCACTGATGTTCAGTCTCAGTTCCATTCTGTTAAGAAAGGGACAGGCCTTCCATGAGAGTGGGATAAATATCAGGTTGGTATGATGCTTCATAACCACATGGTAGAGAGAGCACTTCCCCCCAAAGTTGAAACAGACACCGATATTCGTGGCAGTCATTAAAACTTCCTTCCATTTTTTTCTTCCAAGAAAAATATAGATGATTAATGACTGTTAGGAAATAAGTCTCAGGTTTTCAACCATTCTTTTCCATTGCTATATTAAAGTTCAGATAAATGGACATCTTTCCTTGGAAATCTCAACATAAAATGTACTTTCTTTGTGGAGGCTTAGATTTGTAGTATGAGGTTTCTGGCCTGGACTTTTGGGCCTAACCTCAAGGTCTAGGCCCACAAACCCACAGACCCGCTGACCCGCAGACCTGCTGACCTGCAGAGACACACAGACACTTTCAGTAGTTTTTGGCTGATCGGCCTCAGGCCCAGGCATATAGCTTGCTAGTTCTCTACCCTTCATCTAACCCAGATTCTTCCTGTTCAACCATGTGACTAGGGTACCTTTTCTTAGAGCAGCATGATTGTCCTTAGCTTCCTCTGGCTTCTCTCTGGCATTCTGTCTGGCATTCTGCTCTCAAGAGTTTTCTTAGTCTGGTAGCCCCGCCCACACTTCCTGCCTGCCTTTGGCCAATCAGCGCTTTTTATTAAACCAGTGGGTGGGACAAATATTTACCATGGAAACAACACAATACCCCTACATAGATTCTTATTCACCATGCTACCTAGAGAAAAATGTTGGGAAGAAAAGAAAAAAAGAAGGGAAAGGAAAAAGGGGAAAGATAAAAAAGAGGAAGGCAAAACGATGAGAAAATCAAGATATAGGAAATGAGAAAGAGAGAACCCTGTATGGAAGAAGGAAGCATGAGTTTGGGTGTTTAACTAACTACTTGTACTTGTATGACAGCTACAAATAGTGAGAGGCTTACTCTCTCCGTGCTCTGGATATGGTGCCAGTGAGATCAGGTGTCTCTGAGTTGCTAAAGAATGGTATTTTCCAAAACTTTGATCATTTGTCAGTAACGTTCTCTTATTTTTTTCTTTTTTTGACAAGGGTGTTATCTTAACTTATTAATCAGCCTAATGGCCTTGCTGCCCCTTGTGAACATAAATCAGTCTAAAAATTACCCCTCATATAATTACAATGTGAAGCTGGAATGAAGGTCACAGAGCTCTCACTGTGGTGCTCATTAATGGGTCAGCCCTGATGTATGTACTTACAAGTAACATTATATATTAAAAAAAAACAGTCGTAGTTATGTATTTAGGACCCCCCCCATACATACATATACACACTCACTCTCTTCCAATAAAGCAAGGGAGGCCACACATTTGAAAGAGAGGATAGGTGGAGGTAAAGAGTATGTGGGAGAGTTTGAATGAATGTAAAAGGGGGGGGGGACTAATGAAATTATATCAAAAAGAAAAAAATCAAAGAAGAAAGGAAATTAAAGAACCATTGTTGGTGGTCATTTTCAAAAGTTTATATGTACAGTTTTATATCTCAATCATGAAAGAAAATTATGAGACAAGTATTTAATCCATGTGAGCAGAGGATTTCCTAAACATGCACATTTATATCCCATCCAGGGCTCTATGCTTAATTTCTGAAAAGCATTATTTTTGTCCTATTTACTTGAAAATAAAGCTTATTTCTGCAGCTGGATGATATGATCTCTTTTCTAGGTCCCACTTTTAAAAATACCGTGAAAGCTCATTTGGATATTTATCATTATGTTTATATTTTCTTCAGTATTTTTGGACTATATTGCAGTAGAGGTATGCTTTAAACTATTTGGCTGGAGCTTGCAACGTAAATAATTATGATGCTCATTCATTAACTTGATGTCATAATTTCATATACTAATGTAGGTCAATGACAAAACAGCACTTAAAAATACTGATAGCTAATAGGAACACATAGAAACAAGAACGTGTCAAACAGACCTTTCACTGTAAATTAAGGAACGCTTGATGTATGTCAAAATACCTCTGGAATTAGATCCTTGGGTCTCTTGTTCTCAGACCTTAATTAAAATGGAGGTTTCATCTGCATAATAACATTCCTGGCTCTGTCATTCCTTAAGTACTTATTTTAAGTGCTGAAGCTTCATTATGGCAAATGTCATGTTATCACAATTTGTATTATTTTCTTCTTCCTTTTTAATAATATACTTGACTTGTGTTGAGATTTCAGGGAATAAAATACATGTTCTATTATCTAGGTATTAAATATTATTATTAAATGTTAATTATTCTAAAGACAAATGCACATATGGGTTTTTCACCTTCTCTGTTTACAAATTTGCTAGTCATTCACTAGTCATTCATTATTTTACTTTGTTTAAAAATGGTGAGTGACATTCAGCAAATTAAAAACTATTTACCTTACAGAGTTATTGTCCGTGGTTACTTTTTATTAAACCTAGTTTCAGTTGAAATTTTTAACTACATTTTTTATTCACTCAATTATCACAAAAGGGAACTTTATTTTGGAGACCGACCTTTTATATTTTGTTTGTGTCGATACTATGCTTGCAAATATTTTTTCTAGATTTTAGTTTTTTGTCTAAAAATTATTGAGATGAAAATGGTCAGAATGTGTTGTATAAAATTTTCAGAGTGACCAAAATATTTTACTAGAAAAAGAAAGCATAAGTTTAATGGTCATTGCTATGAATATTATTAAACATTAACTCTACACATGAAGATTTTAGACTTCCAACAAAAATAAAATTTTGTATTATTAGTGTCCAAAACAAAGAATTATCATTAGCCCTAGAATTTCCTCTCTCATAGGACTTTTAGACTAATACAGTGCTGTTCGAAAATTCCAATCCTCCTAAGCCCATGAATAATAAAAAGAAAACCACCCAAGGGTATCTGTTAGGTTTTCCTAGGTAGGAAATCCACTAAACACGAAGTCAGTAAGCCAGCAACATTGGAACTATTTCATTAGAGTAAAATACCTAAATAAAATCACTTGAAGTCATAAGTTTGTTCATGACTGACAATTAAACAGAGGAAAGCTACTGTAGTAGAAAACTAATAGTTGTCTATATGCATATCTACATGTGAATGTAGGTCCTACTAAGTTATAAAGAGCAGATGTGAGGAGAAAAGAGAAGCATTATCAGGTCATGGTAGGAAGGATAATAGAAGACATATGACAATGAAAGGGGGTGGCATGACATACACGGGATGGGGTCAGAAAGGTGAGGAAGAAAGGAAGTGTTTAGAGAATAAAAATAATAAATACAAAACATAGTAGAAAATTAGTAAATGTAATAAAGAAAATGAAAACTATAACAAAGATTTACTTTCTTTTTCCCTCGTTTAAAATTTAGAAAGCTTTAGTTACTGTTTAAATTATATGAATACCATAAAAACTTCTGTGTTCTAATTTGGCAAAACATTTTTAAAACTTTGAGAAATAAACTGATTGTGGAATTACAATATATGATTGATGTTTCACTATAGGGGCTTAGAAGTAGGAGAGAGCTATGAATTTGAATAATAATGAGTTTGGTTATTCTTGGTAATTTTATTTATTACCCTATTTGCTATAAACATGAATTGAAAGACATTGAAATATGGTTGAGAGACTGCCAGAAGCTATTAAGAGTTTTATTAAGGAGCATGGGGACAGGTAGAACAGAAGTTTGTCTTGGCATTTTGGAAGAAAACTGTAAGTGGAGGCCATACTCTAACGAGGATAATGGATTTCAGCATCACATGACTTCTTTCTCAGACTGTATATATTGTGGCTAGTAGTAATATAGTATGTGAAACAGCAAAACTTCTCCTAAGTTATAAGCATAGGTGTTGGCTATAATCCTGGAAAACTTGGCTTGGTGAGTAAACACATCATATTTGAAACCCAGATAAATAGAGTGATGTAAAATTCCAAATCATAATAAAAGTTTTAAATTTCATGTGGAAAACTTTAATAATTATTTGTTTTATCTATCTGGATAAAATAATTAGAGCACTTGTAATAAATTGTAGAAACTAATATAATTAGAGAGATACCTGATTCTGAAGCATAGAAAATAAACTGCACAATCATTTTATTAGTTATAGGAAAAAACTAACTAAAACTAACTATGAAAGCATAGTCATATTGACAATGCATTCCCAGGAGAGGAAGAATCTGTTGGCATTCCTTGTTAGGAGGCTGTACAGAGCTATTCCAAGAATAGGACAAAGGCTGAGGCAATTTTGGTTACCTAGATTTGGATTAGTTAGAACTAACCAGATGAGATTGCTTGCTCTCTGGTCTATCATGGGTTGAAGCAATAGAGGCCTGAAAATCTCTACAAATGTCTCCTATGGCAAACCCAGTGGATGGTCTGCGGCTATTCACTTGATACCCACTAAGTTAAGGATGATAAAAACTACACTTTGTCCTTCACTACCTGTGGTTTTGTTAATTTATTGTCCTGAGACTTAATACCTTGGTCACTGAGCCAATATTCTTACTCTCTAGTCTTGCAGATTAAGTGTAGTTCCTTACAATAAATATTTTATCACAATTAGCACGAAATAGTTATAGACATTTTTAGCTCCTTTCTTGTCTCTAAGGTAGTTTGTGGTCTCTTTCCTAAAACAGATGGACACAGAAAACATCCTTAAAAAAATTGTTTCTTTTAATTATCTACATTAGATAACCAATATGCCCAGATTGCAAAGCTAGCCATGTCAGCCCAGCAATGCTGTCATTGCTTCTGAGAGCCTATCTGTCTGTCTGTCTTTTTCATATTAAGTTAGCTTGGCTACTTCATAATCAGTTACAAGCTTTGTTTCTCATCTTTGATTTGAAAATTTTACCCAAGCCTTCCTTTTAACCACAATGTCTGCTTTTATATCAGCATCTAAATGCCACTTGGGCTTTTCAGCTTCAATTCTTTTTCTTATGTCCTACCGGGAGTCAATTTTTGCATCAGTATCATGAAAATCAATGCCTGAAAACATCATCATTGCCATTTACCCAACATCATTTTAGAACACAGTTTATATTATTATTCTTAGTAATAACTTATAGATTTTTATCTCTTTAAAAAGAGCATCAATGTGTATGTGTATTTCTGAGCAAATCTACATATAGACTTGTACCTGCAAAGGCCAGAAGAAGGTTCTGGATTTCTGAGAGTAGAACTTACATATTGTAAACCACCTGATTTGGGTACAAGGAACCAAACTCAGGTCCTCTGAACAACTAGGAAGTGCTTGTAAATGCTGAGTGCTCTAAAGCTCTATTGAATCTATTCTCTGTGTACCAATTTGTGTCACTTTGATATGATAACAGAATTAATAGATTCCCCATCTTTCCTTTTATCTGATGAATTATTCAATACATAATGAGACTATGAGTTTAATTAGTCACCCAAAAATGAAGTCAAAGCTGTGGTTATACCCACATTTTTTGTTTCATCATTTTCATTAATCATTTCGTTTATGAATAAAAAGGTAAGAAAATTTTCAGAGAATACCCTTATCTTTACATAAACTCTATATGTACATGAATGTTAAAATATTTATGGATTAGAGCCTTTTCCAACTGTTACACTGAACATTAATCATCGTATCATAAAAATTCAGACACAAAGCATGACTATTAATCAGTTTTATAGATTGTTGTGTAATTCTCCCAGAGAGATTGAACAAAATTATACTCACCCTAGGTAGGGGGCCAATGACAGGCCTGTGTAGTAATTCCATCAAATTGTCCACCTTGGCAAACCATTGAGTTTATGGTACTTACTATGATTGAGTGTGGAGTTACAGAAGTTTACTGAAAATTAGCAACATCAATGAATGAAAAGACCACTTCTCTGAATGAGTACTCCAGAAATCTGCAACACTTAACAGTTTGCACACTACTACGCAGGCCAGAATCTCCTCTTCTAAGAGTTTCTACATTTATGTAACCATGAGGAGTAGATGAGAAGACTATAGGTTTTAGGAACTTCCAGAAACACATTTGTGTGCTTATTGAGTCTTAAATAGCCTCTTATCCAGGCAGATAGTCAGAATAAAGTTATTATACAACACATAGTAAGAAATAAGAACACATGAAATTCAAGTCATTTGCCTACTGTCAAATAATTGATGTCAGGGTGAGAATATGAACCAAGGCACATGTATTTAGATTTCTCATTTGTATTCATGGTGCTGCCTCAATTTCTGTGCAGTACATATCCTTATCCAGGCGGTACTTTTGAAAGTTAACTGATGCCAATATTTTTATGCCAAAATATTTGGAAATACAGATGTAGTTATCTATATGACCTGATATTTCTAGTTTAATCTTTCATGCATATCAAATGGATGGATTTATCAATACAACATTTTTTAGATTTGCCTCTCAGATAAGTTTTCTTAGAGACAGACCCAAATCTGTGTGCATTCCACAATTAAACTTACATTAACAAACCCACCTCCAGAAAACTAATGAATCAAACCGTAAAAATTAATGTATACATTGCACCACAGTTATCACAAAATAGTGATAATTTAGTGCTGATTAATTAATAACATCTAAGATAAAACAAAACAAAATTATTTAAGTTAGTTTTCCAAGTGTTTATGTTGTACCTTATTGAATTTGTTTCATAGGCCACAGGTTAGGAAAGAAGAATTTGAAAAACACTGACTTAGCTGCTTCAGAACTTGTGTTGGTGATTAAGCCTAATTAACTTTGTTTTCTATGCAGACAGATTTTTTTTCAACTCTATGGACTAAACTTATAAGAATACACAAGGTAGCAATACAAACTTTCAGAGGAGGCCTGGAGTGAAGGTTCAGTTAGCAAAGGGCTTGCTTTATAAGCACAGATTTCTGAGTTTGATTCCAGAAACTAGGTAAATGTTTCAGGCTTTGTACAGTATGTGAAATGGCAAAGATGGAGAAGCTTGACAGGTGGATTACTGGGGCTAGTTCAGTCTGATTGGTGAGCTGTAGGCCAGTGAGAGATCCTTAGTCAGAAGGTTTAATAGAAGAAAATTGTTTTAAAATATAAATTTAACTAAAATATTTGCAAATGTTGAGTTATGAGTCACTCATTTGATATGCTATAGTCATGAGGATTCTAAGATTTCTCTGCAATCACCAACTTCAACTCTGTTTCATTGGCAGATACCAATACTCAATATGATTCATGTCATTTACTAAGAGTGCTATTTGTGAATTCGCATAGGAATTAACATAAGAGGTTTACAATTGAAAATAGTCTTGTCCATCAGTTAGTCAAATCTGAGTGACAGAGACACGGGGAGTCATGTAGAAGAGAGTTCCCAGGGAATGTCATGGACCTTGAGCTGGAGATACTTACAGGGTCAGTTTTAGTGCTCTATCCTCAAATAAATGAAATTGCATTTTTTTGATCAGGGAATTTAAACAATTCAGCATTGTGTGCATTTCTTTCAAACAGTGAAAAGTTGATTATATTTAAAAAAATAAGAGTTGATTGATAAAAATTACTTATACATCACATTGTGTGATTTGGACAAATGATTTATTTTGAACTCTTATGCAATGGTGTCAGATAATTTAATAAACTGTTCTTTGCATATAGGAATGTAGATAATGAAAACTACTTATTTTTCTTAATCCTTAAATCTAAAATAACAACATCTAAAGTTTTAAAATTAGAATGAGTTGTCCTAAAATAAATAGAACAAACATATAATACCAGTACAACATATGAAATTCGTTTGTAATGAAAGTGAGAAAGGCAGACAAAAACAATGCTTTGGCAATTTGCTATATTGCCTGGAAGTGTTCATATATTCACTATATTACCTGGCAGTGTTCATATATTCACTATATTACCTAGTGGTGTTCATATATTCACATGGAAATAAAAATAGGTGCTTCTCAGTGTTTTGAACAGAGCTAGAGATCACCAATGCAAACTTGAGTCCTTGAATTCTGAGTCCTTGAAAGTATTGCCTTGCTGGAGTCTAATTGGACAGCAGTAAGTTTACTTTTGATTGGTCAGACTGTGGGTGTGTATCATGGCTGTACTTCGTACTTTCTTCTGAGACCTAAAGCATTGACCCAATTTTCTGAACAACTTGCCCTCTTTGAAACTAGGCACAGACAATGAGTGGATGACATTTCTCAATGGAAGGGGGCAGTGGAGACATTAACAGGCCAGGTCCTACTACTTCTGTCTGCTATCACCACTCTTGGAAAAGCAAATTGAAGTTTCCATTCTTTTGGCACTTAAAAATCTCTCTCTCTCTCTCTCTCTCTCTCTCTCTCTCTCTCTCTCTCTCTCTCTCTGATGAGCTTGGCTGGGAGAAAAAAATGGTTCCCTCTAAATACTCAATTTGTGATTAAAGTTGGGAAAAAATGGGAGGGACCTCACTTTGTCAAATTTCTGCTGAGGTTACTCCCATCATTACAGTTTCTTCAGAGGAAGCAGAAAACCTCTAACTTTTAGGGAAGTATGATTAAGCTGTTATACCTTTCAGTCCAGAAAGCTTAATGACCTGATGCTATATCTACCCATACCTCCGATTCGCTGTCTCTTACTGTATGGCGGTAATATCTTTCTAAAGACTATGAGTGGGTCGCATAATATATGGCTTCTGATATTTTGCCTACATTTGACTTAGAGAAGACTCCATGAAACAATTAAGAATTGTATGGTGTTAATCATCATCAAGTCTCACCGTAGTCTGTTGTCTTCATGGTGCCCACAGGAAGGATGGTGCCAGGTCAGCATCAGGAAAGTTGCTTTGTATTTATCTTAAATCAAATATATATACGGCACTGACCTATTTTCCAAAACTTTCAAGTGGTTATATTTGCTTAAAATTTATTTTTAGCTGGGCAATGATGGTGCAGGCCTTTAATCCCAGCACTCAGGAGGCAGAGGCAGGCAGACATTTATGAGTTTGAAGACAGCCTGTTCTACAGAGCTAGTTTCAGGGCAGCCAAGGCTACACAAAGGGCCCCTGTCTAGGCAAAGAGAAAAAAAAAAGATTTATTTTTAGTACTATGAAGGTGTTTGTGGCTATGTGTGCATGAGTGTAAGTGCTGAGTGAAGCCAGAGCCATTGAATCCTGGAGCTAAATAAATTAATAGGTGGCTCAAAGCTACTTGAATTGGGTGTTAGGAACCAAACTTCAGCCTTCTAGACAAGTAGTTAAGTTTTCTTAACAACTGAGCCACTTATTCAGCCTTGTTTTAGCTTTAAATATTAATAAGTCATAATTATGGATTAAAATAAACATTTATTTCAAAAAATGTGGAGAGATGGTGGAAACTATGAAATTCATTTGTTAAAATTTAAAGAGCTTTGATTTGAATGGGTACATGTATGGAATTGTATAGAACTTTAGGAAGATAAGTCTTATTTTTTTATATTTTGTATTTAGTTTTCTATGTTGTGAGGAATTCAGTTTGAACATATTAAAATATCACAAGATATCACATGTTTATACAATGTTTGTCTTAATCTTTAACATTATTATATAAGTTACATCTTTTAACATTAAAATGGAATGTGAAATATTAAATTATTTGTAGGCATCAGTGTTTTTTGCTTTAATGGAAATTTCTTTACATTTTCTTAAATAACATTGCATATTAATGAAAAATTGCTTTAAACTTAGAGAAAATACCAAATTAAAGAAGTGTGTCTACCAAAGGCTACCGGCTAAAACACAATAGTTTTAAACATAAATTTCTAATTTGCCTTCAAGTCCTAAAATCTATTATTGAGTAATTCAGCTCATTTACAACAATGGTTGGGATAGGCTGAAGAAATTATTACAAAATATTCAAAATCTGTTACAGTCTAAACCATTTAACACAGTCATGAGGTAAGAATTATAATCTCATTAAAGTCAATGTGATCAGTAGATTCTTACTTCTTATGCTATTCATTAAATTATAAACTTTAGAATATTTTTTCTATCATTTCCCATATTTGAAGGGCAGGGACAGCTCACAGGGAGAAGAGGAACCAACTCGCCATGAAACAGCCAGTGGATGAGAAAAGAGCAAGTGAGCTAAAGACAGATTGAACTAACGTCATCTGTCTCATTTATATGTCAGAATACTGCCTTGTGTGATGAGTTAAATGAGGATATCATGGAGATTTAAACCACTTTTCTTTTGAGATAATTATTTGAAGGCATCACTGTATAAATAAAAGCCTGCCCCTGTGCATGTGTCTGTTTTCACTGATGCACTGAGTGTTGAATAGGAATATGTTACTTACACTGCTGTGATGTGTAAGGTAAGGGTGTGGTTCCAAAAGGTCCTGGGAAAGGAAGAAGAATTGAGTCAATAAAAGCTGAAAAACAAGTAGAGAAAGAACATAGAGGGGGGACAAAAACCTTATCAAAGTAGACTCTTTTTATTTTTGCTATTTATTTATGAATACTAATGAACACTGCAGAAAGCCAACTGCAGAGGGCAAGATAGCCAAGCACACCCAGAGCTTCCTCACTAATGTGCGCCCTGGCCACACAAAACACAAGAAGGCCTGTTGATGGGAGGATAAGTGCTGTTTGGTTTACTTGCTTGTTTGATTTTTAAATATGAGAAATAAGTGTTTATATACCGTGAAGAGGAATCCCGATGGTCTGTTCTTTGATAAACGCCTAAAGAGCTTTGAGAAAAGTCATCATGTATGGTAAGAAGTTTCTAAAAGTTGAATATGTTAAAGAATAAAATAAGGAGCCTTACAACCCGACCAAGCTCCACAACTGTCACACTTTGTTCAAGCCCAGGAGAGGCCTGCCCCATACTGAATGGAGACAGAGGAGGATCAGGAATAGGTGGGAATCGGGAGGAAATGGGAGGGGCAGAGGGAGGGAAACTGGGATCGATCGGTAGGTAAAATACATTTTAAAATGTTAATTATAAAATATAGTTTAAAAAATATATGAATGAAAGAAATAGATACTTAGGTAACATACTTTGAAATGGTACCTTCTATAAACAGCTGTGTTGGCAAATAGTTACCATTGTATTGGAAGTGGAGAAAGTTTCCTGTTTATGTTTCGAAGATGACAGCACATTTCTGTATCACTCTGTTTATTTCTTACTTGTCATTTCGCTAGCCCTCAACAGCAGCTTTATTTTACATTGTCACTCTTCTTGGCTCTACCACGAGTTTTATTGCTCTGTCAGGCCTCACATAATTCTTCTTTTGATCTCCCTTCTCTTCAGCCTATATGTCACTCAGAATTCAGCAGCACCATCTAAATGCTCCAAGGCAATGACCTTTCGTCTGCTCTACTCTTAAATGACAACACTGTCAAAAATGTGCTCTAGTGTCCCTTCAGGTAACTTCTGAAGCACACATTTGCCTTGATTTTCTTCCACTTCATGGGCTCTGTAAGCCCTACCACGTCTTTTTCCAGATCTTACATGTTTAAGATTTCCTACTGTAGCTGTTTTCTCACTACCCTCATAATTGCGCACACTACACGGTCTGCCCTTGAGAGTTTACGAGACCTCAGGGCCAACATCATCAGGCCACTCATCAGCAATATCTCAGACAGAACTTTTTACATCTTTATTTCTTTCTCTCCAACTCTGATTTTGTGTTTGTGATAAAAGAACACATACTGTGACTAGTTTGAGGGGGAATGACAGTCGCAAAGTGTTGTGAAGGTTAGAAGTAGCTGAACTAGACCTCCATGCACATTTAAAAGTCAGGTTATGAGATGATTGGAGAAGTAGAGGGAAGATTCACACAGTTATTGGAAATGGGTAGCAGCCAAGAGAAGAATACAAAAGCCACCAGGTCCCAGAAGTGCTGCGCACATAGGCTGCTCTGGGAGGGAAGAATGGGGAGATCAATTGTCAGTAATGCTGTTTAGCTAAGTGTAAAATGATGTAGAAAATGAAATTCAATTTTGAACAGACTATGACAGCTTAAATCAATCGGAAAATGGAGGGAAATTCTGAATATGATTGCATTTGCTTTCATAAGCAAAAGTAAATGGCAGGAGGGAAAATGATATGAAGATTATGTGCTGATTCCACTTGCCTCTGCCTGGCCATGTGAGCGCAGTTTTCTCTTTTCTCCTCTCCTTTATTCTTATCTTTACCTGATTTCCTTCTACTCTCTCCTACAGTATTTGAGCAGTAATTGTGCACAGTGATTTTCTGTTCTACCCATGGCAATTAACAAGGCAAGCAAAGGTGGCCGTCCTGTCTCCAGACCGTTTCCCCGAATATTCCCAAGAGTCTAAGATGAGTTGCTCTGATGGGGAGGCAACAGTCTAGTGACAATTTGAGTGGGAAAGAGAAACTTCATATGGGCTTTATTGGGGGTTCTCAGAAAAGAGAGAACTTATACCCAAGTGATTGCGGTCGAATAGCAGAATTAACTTCAGCAACTGTGCTTGTTAGAGGAAAAGGCTTAAGTTTTAAAACATTTCTCATCAAATCCCTCCTTCGAACAAAAGACCATGACTTACACAGAGGGTTCCTGATCTCAGAAGTCTCCTCTCCGTGAGTTATGTGCACTCTCAGGGGGTTGAGAGTATGCCTTCTCTTAATTTGTTTTTTTCACCATGGTACATGGGATGGAATTATATGCAGCTCTAAAGAAAAGTGACTGAGAAATTTTCAGAGAAAAAAAAAATGGACGGAACTGGAAGTTATGTACAAAGGTGACCTTGACTAGTATAAATAAATATTCCATATCCATAATCACTCCCCTTGAGAATGCGTCACAAGTTAGTTAGAAACTCGCAATGAAGTCCACCTCACAGAAACTCACCTACCTCGGCCTCTGGAGGACTGGAGTTGAGAAGGTTTGACATCTATGCAGAGTCTACATTTTGGTTTTCATGTGTGGATCTCCACTTTCAATATTAATAAGCATATAGGAAAATGACTTTAATATGGCTGTGAGCTACAACAGCAAAGGAATGGAGAGAGGAAGGTAAGAGTTATGGAAAGGGGGCAGTAAGACACATTTGACTTGAATACAGGAAGCAGGGCTCTGACAGGGGAAGGGTATGAGGGAGGATGGAGGGGGAAGTGAGGAAGAGACACAATCAAAGCAAATTCTGTTTGAAATGTCATAATGAATCTTAATACTAATTAAAATGAATTAATTAAAAATGATAGTAGCTTTCAACTAATTTTTCATTCTGGAGAATGTAATGTAACAATATCCTTTTATCTACATATGTGTATTAGAACTATTTTGTGTAGGTTATTGATCTCTGGAATGAGTTAGAAATTCTTCACCTGATTTCATTCTGAATAAAATAATTGGTTTTCTCTTAGCAAGGTTGGGTAAACCTACAGTGTCCTCTGGACTACCCCCCTTTACCTTCACATTGTTTTAATTAAATCCTATCCTTCATGACATCAAATGATCTCTCTCTCTCTCTCATGTCCATTCCAGGCATTGAAAAGCAGCTTCCTTGTGCCTACAGATAGATGGCTAAGGCGAGGGTATCACACTAGAGACATAATTTAGAGTAAATTATTTTTTCATGAATGAGCCTCGTGCTCATACCATTCTTTTTGGAACATGACAGCATTTGATTACAGATATGTCTTTAAGCATACTGTTTTCTCTCAGGAGTGTCTAGCTGGCTGTACTCTCAAAGCATCTCTTTCCAAACTTAGGTTAAATGTGAATGAATTTGTAAAGCCTGTTTAAGTTCTTCTTAGCTTTGTTCCAATATAGCTCAATTATTTTCTTTTAGTACACTACCTGTTCTGTTTAGCCATCTTTATGTTTTCCAGTCTGCAGCTCCCATAGGCCATCAGCTCTTTGAAGATATAGCTTCATGCATACACTAGTATTCTTCGTGTAGACACTGAACTTTGTGCGTAGCCTCACCCTACTGCCTTAGTGCATGCAACATGTGATATAAAGGGATAAATATCCTACTAGGTTTTTATATTGGAAATTCATCTTTCTTCTTTTTTTTTCAACTGAATGAATTAAACTGGATTTAACTTTCAAAACCATATTTTAACAAGACAAAAAGTATTCCTCTTCTGGCCTTTTAGACTGACCTCTTAAAGATAAAAGTAACTTAGTCAAATTAAGGTACTTGTATGATTACTGTTAGGAAACTAATGAGATTTGGTTTACTTCAAAAAAATTGTATTAATCTATGTCATATGCAATATTTAAGATTTAAGCTTAGTGATGGATCTATAGAGCAAAGGAAATCATAACCTTTGCTCCAACTTCAAGATGATGAATTGCAGCTTTTCCCAACAAAGCAGACAACAAATCCATGTCTTGTTTTAATATTATATAGCAAATTTCATTTAACACAAATAAATCCAATAACATAATACCTGATATTTTGTTAAAAGGCAAAGTTTATGTCTTTATAATTTTGGTGATGTTTACTAAAACACAGATACTATTAATAACTCTTTTCTATATATGTGATGTGTGGCACATATTAAATGTGACACTTATCCAAGCACAGAAGTACATAATTAAAATTTTAAAATGAATGTGCTTGTGTGTGTGTGTGTTTGTGTGTGTGTGTGTATGTGTGTGTGTGTGTGTATGTGTGTGTGTTTGTGTGTGTGTGTGTGTGTGTGTGTGTGTGTGTGTGTGTGTGTGTGTGTGTGTGTGTGTGTGTGTGTGTAGCTATTTGACAAAAAAGCAGGTATCTACAGAGGCCAGAAAAGGATGTTTTAGCCTGTGGCGCTAAAGTTAGGAATGTTTAAGTTCTTCTTAGCTTTGTGAGCCTCCTTACAAGGGTACTGAGAACACAGGTTTCTCGAAGAATAGCATGAGCTGTTCATATCCCAGTCATCTCTCTAGCCCATGAAGTGCCTAACATTAAGTTACACTGTTAAGAAAAGATAAATAAAAAGGCAATACATATCTTCTGGGGGAAACAATAAGAGGAACACTGCTTGATAATTCAAGAATTCATGATGAAGTACGTAAAGAAAGCCATCAAGGAATCCTAGATGTGAGAACGTCATAAGCAAACATGCTTCAAAACTCAGTGCTCTTGACTCAATCACTGGCAGGGGGGTTCTGGAGAGAGACAATATCTTCACAGTTGTAGGTGACTAGGACTAGGAAGTGCCAGGGACAGGATGGTGAATTGAGGTGGTGCTTTGTTTGTTGCATTTGGAGCAATTATACCTCTGACGTTAGACTAGTTATAATGCTTTACTTCATGGGTAGTTGCACAGTACTTCTTGTTTATTTAGTCTGGTAGGCTACTTTGGGAGTTATGAAAAATCTCAATGTAATGACTCCAGAATATAGCTTCAGTAGACAAATCAGTATGTGCAAAGGACCAGTGGTTTTTTTGTTTGCTAGCTTGTTTGCTTTATATCACTTACACTACAGCAAAAAGGCTATAACAGATACCTGTTGTTCTCAAGGGGTTTTTTCCCCCTAATTTGGAAATAAGAGCATTGATTTGGGTGAGTCCTAAAGTACTTGCAATTATGTATTCTATGCATTCTCTATAACTATCTCAGACATCCAAAATATTGATCTTAGCACTCAGCAGCTACAGTACTGAGAATATATCTAGTGGGTACTAGGAACATATGTTCAAAACTAAGCTTGGTAGAAAATCAAGGCTTCTACAGGAGAGGTGTTGCATTTTTGCTGAGAGTACATAAACAACCACCTTTTCCAAGAATGTGTTAAAATATTCAAGAAAATAGTTGAAAATTAACCCTTGTAAATGTTACAATTTTCCTACTGTATAATTTACATTGTTTAAATAAAGGGTCTTATTTGCATAATGACACATTTGAAAGATATGTCTTAAAACTAACAATACTGAGTATTCATTTGAAATTTAAACAAAACATAACAAGTACAAATTAGTCTAGAAAGTATGTCATGTAACTGTGTAATTAGATGCATTAATATATCTAGACTATCACTTTGAGACTAAATTTAGCATAGGTATTTATTTAAAAAAAAACTTTTTCTATTTGAATTGTTTCTATTTTTGTTTTGTATGCATTTGTTGTTAATTTTTATAATATGTGTATAATTATACAGGGAAAATGCCTTTAAAAAGTACCTGCCAGGATTAGCTGTCAAAATTAAATTTTAAACTTGATCACTATCTGCAATAATTTTGGGAAACATTGTGTGAGACCCAGAGCATCTAGAGCATCAGGAGTATCCAGAGTCATAAGAGCCCCAGAAATTGTTTCAGTGTCTAGACAGAATACAAAGCAATAGTTAAAGCTTTGAACTAAGTAATTGTATATCCTAAGGTGAACATTTGATTCATTCAGGAATCATTAATTTTTAAACCAATAAAATGATGTAAAATGTTTGGTTACCTTTTGGGTCTTATTTTTAAATACATCACTTATCCTCTTCCCTTCCAATACTTCCAATGACTTCTACACCCTCTCTCTCAAACTGATGGCCTTCTTCTTTTGTTTACTATTGTTCACTCACTCACTCACACACACACACACACACACACACACACACACACACACACACACACACACAATTTCACTTAGTGAGGTTTGTTGTTGTTTGTATGTGGTTTCAGGATTGACCATTTTGTCTAGATTTTCCTTTCTGTGTTAGCATGTTATTGATATTATTACTGTATATGTCCTGTTGGGTTACTGTAAAAATTATTTGATATGTGTGTATTTTTTTATGTGTGGATGTATGTGTACAACTTGAGTGAATAGTGCCAGTAGAAGCCCAAAGAGGCTCTCAGATACCCTGAAACTGGAGTGACAAGTGGTTGTAAGCCTTCTTGTGGGTACCTGGAACTAAACTCAGGTACTCTGAGAGAGCAGTCAGTGAGTGCTCCCAAGGCTTAAGCCCCATTTCTAGTCCCATTTTTGGTTTCTTTAAAAAATAAAAGAATGTTTATTTCTTGGACCTGAAAGACGTATTTCTGATCATGTAGCCTGAGTAGGGGCACAATTACAATAAAATAAATAGATGTTTAAAATTCAAAGTCCTAGAGTTTTCTGCCCAAATGTTAAGTCATTCTATGTACTAAGGACAGGTTCTCATAGGCAAGAGTTAACCCCAATGGAGTATTGCAAGTATCCTTCTAGAAATGACTTTAATTCCCAGTCTGTCTTGTCACTTCTGATGATTTTTAAAAATCAGCTTTATGTTTAGTTTGAATATAAGGTGTGTATTCAAAGACTACAAACTTTCATTGATGTTTTGTCTGTAATGTGTATTTTGGGTCTTTTTTTCCCCACAAAGTAGGTAAAATACACACACACACACACACACACACACACACACACACACACACACACACACACACACCCCTAGTTATTCTTTGTGAATGCCCTAAAAATCTAAGTGGTGTATGTAAAACATTACATATTAGAAATGATTCTTCCCTTCAAAACATGAATTTCCCAGAAGAGAACCTTTCCTTTCATAAACTGAGTACAGTCTTTGTTCCCTTCTAAGAATCCCTAGCATCATTTTCAAGAAATATAGGACTTGTGATATTTTATGCCAATTTTTAAAATATTCAAACATTCTAGCATTCTTTTTTGAAATTGATAGCTTCTATTAAGGGTGATGCTGTTTAGAATGGATATTCTTGTCAGAATAGTATGTGATTGCTTCCCTCTACGTGTACAGGCAATCTTTCCATTTTCCTCCAGTTAAGATAATTTTCTCTTTTCAATCGAAATGTATCACACGCAAAACTGTTGTGTCCAAAATTCACGATGACCTCCGTTTCAAAGTTCCTAACTGTCAGAATGTATCTGATCTCAGACAACATGTATGATTAGCTAAGTATTTCTCATCACTGGAGGAGTTTCTGCTTGTGATTGGTAATGTAACAAGAACTAGTCAAATTTCTTAAGGTCTCCGTGCACTAGAGCAAGCAAAATGGAGATTTAGATAGCCTCTTAAGTATTAAATTATTCTCAAATTAAAATTTGAAGTTACAACACCAATAATTTGCAGCCTTCTTTGGTGTCTTCCCTCAGCGACCGTCTTCCGATTTTACTAATGAAGGGGTCTATAGATGTTTCTAACTGAGCTGACACACTGTCTCCAGGCACGAACATCCCTTAGCCCCCCCCCCTTTTTTTTTCGCCACAGGACATTAAAATGAGTTGAACAATGGCTATGTTTTTAATTCAAATCCCTTGGTGTATTTTGATTGCCATCTTTATTCTGTATTACATAGTCCAGGTATAATATTACTACATATTATTTTAAAGTTTTAGTTTCAGGAAAGTAAAGGCCTTCGTACATGTTGACAATCAACTTAAGCGTATGGCCTTGCAATGACATGATTTCAGGATGAATCACTTTCTTTCTCCTTTGTTACTTTAAGGTTGTTGTGATAACTATTAGATAAAGTAGAAATGGTTTGCCCAGAAAATCGCAAATCCCTAGAGAAAGTTCAAAGTGTTAGACTAATGGTTCCAGCTTTTGTAGTCTAATGGAAATTACTCTTACAATTGGAATAGTTCGTGTGAAGACTTGTTCATGTATCTTGTGTCTTTTCTTCCTGACTCCACAGCTCCGCCGACAGTTCGGATTGTGCACTCAGGATTGGCCTGTAATATTGAGGAGGAGCGGTACTCTGAAAGGGTCTACACTATCCGGGAAGGAGAAACTCTAGAATTGACCTGTTTGGTTACAGGACATCCACGCCCACAGGTGAGTCCTGAGCTGTGACATTGAGGAAGAGGCTGACTCTCTTGGAAGTTGAAAGTTTATATTTTACACAGTTAATCTAGAATGTATGTGCTTGTGTGGCTGGGTATAGATGTGAAGGGTGGGGTTTGTGCCTTTGTATATATTTGCCACTTCAATGTAAGTGAATAAAATGAAAGATAAGGATGATAGCTTCTAAATATTGATCAAGAGTACAAGTAAATAAGATTAAACAAGAAATTTGGGGCTCTGTATTGTAAGAAACATAGAATACACTCCCCAAAAGAAGCTGTTAAAAAGATAAAAATAATTCTAATAAGATAAAAAATTATATGGTGATGAGTCTATTTTAGAATGTGGAAAACCTGACTTCATGATGACATAATTGCACGTGAGGAAGCTTTGTTTTGAGGAACATGATGGTGATGCATGTCATCACAGGCAACTTCTTATTCTTAGCCATTATATTAAAAAATGTTTTAAATAAATGTGCTAGATGTATTTGGTCTTTAATACGAATTAGCTGCATCTTTCTTAAATGATTATCAATGGAAGCATTTGAGAAATCTAAAAGGTACAAAAATTACAAATAACATGAAAAGAAAAAAGATACAGGACCAGCAGAGGTAATTGTACATAAATAAATCTATGGTGATTATACATAAAATGTGAAAATGTAGTTTGTATACATGATATTCAAGTGTTTAACAATCCTTAGTTTCATATGTAAAATCTAACAACTTCAGAGTTTACACAGATATTTAAGTATAGCAAAAAATATGTTTATTCAATAGAAAATAGTATGTTTTAAGTGCTTTGCTGTTGCAAGAAGTCTGGCTAGCACTTTCATAGAAAAGAATGCAATAAAATTTGGGGGGTTATGAACCTGCCACTATCACCCTGTCATTTGCTACTGCAATGCCTACCTCTGCTGATTAAGGAACTGTTGATTCATTCTACCCCATGAGCAAATACAACTAAACCCAGTGTAGGGAGATGCAGGGAAAAGGCAGGCTGACAGACAGGTAGTCAATTGAAAGATACAAGAATGATGAATAGGTAGATAGGTTCATAGGTCGAGAGCTATGACTGATGATGAACTATATTTTGTAATTTAATAATGTTAGTAAAGCCTAAAAGTGCAAAAGTAACACAAACAATGCCTAAAGATTTTTTTTAAGTAGAAATTACAAGGACTAAAATTATGAGTGATGGTATTTTCTCTCAGCAGAAAATTAAAAGCATAGAAGTTGGCCTTATAAAATTAAAATCCATAAAATTTGACCAAAATGATTAAACATGCTATAAACAACAATTCCAAAAGAAAACAGAAAAAAAGATGGTAGCAATTATAATATCAGATATAAGAGACCTGTGTTTAAGGATTCACAGAAAAATATTAGGTTTATTGAGATAAATTTCAAAAACATATTTATAGTTAAATAATAAATCAATAAATTTTCATGCTGTTACAATTTATATTTTTTAATTGAATGGCCTATTAATGTAGCTAGAATCAATATTTGAAATCAAAATAAGTTCAAGAATAGTAAGTGACAACAGGATAAGACCGCTGCATGCGCCCAATGTTATAACACTGGGTGCCACCTTCATATATTCTGAAGTATAAGCTTCAATTTAAAATGGAGCCTTTGTCCACCTTCTGAGCATCCGCTGACTGTCTCTGTGCCCTCTATAGTCATTCTCCTTCTACTTAGACCTTAAAAGTGTATGGCATTGGCAGTGAGACTTTCAAAAATTCACCTTTCATAGTACCATCTCATTCTCTAGCTAATCTGAAATGAGTTCTAGAAAAGGAGATTAGGAGATTTTTTATTCCTTAACCAGTTGCATTTGAGTGGATCTATTTAAATGTTTCCATAGTTAAAAATGAGAAAAAAAACCACTTGAGTCATTGTCATCATGCTTTACTTCATTCCTAGAAGTAACTCTTGTGTTTGTAGGCTTATCCCTTTGAGTTAATATTTCCTTCTGGAAATGGTTGACTGGATGTCTTCTTTGCCAGCAGGCTGTATAGAGAAAGCTGACTGAACAGCGGGAGCTTGGCATTCTGACCAAAGTCCAAAGGGAATGCTATTGGCAGCTACTCCTAAAGATGGTTTTTCCTTGATGATAGCAAGGAAGTAGCTAGGACAGCTTATTTGTGCCTCTGGTCTGGCACTGGGGATGCTGGAAGGGAAGATGAGAGAGTTCTCAGTCATTTGTCACCATAGCTTTTAGTCTCCTACCTCTATCCATAACTATTAGAATCATAAATAATTTCACAGTTCCAAAATATTACAGGCCTATGAAAACTAGCCTGTTCTTTGGACATCATCCCAAGTAGTCCAGGAGTAATGATGTATACAGAAGAACTTAGATAAAAAAAGGGGTCAGTTAACCCATGTGGGTGAGAGAGTGACATTGTAACCAGAATACCTACATAATACCAGCTTCCTCTTCCTTACAGAGTTAATGTTGGAGAAATTCTAAAACCCCTCTGTTCATGTGTCTCAGGGTTTTGTTTATGTAATATAAATTGTAACTATTAGAAATGTGTGGTAGAATATTTTTAAGTGAAATATATACTTTACAGGTGCCTAGGTTACCTGAATATTTCATGCTTTCAGATGGAAAGACAATCCTCAGATTCACTTGGCCATATTTCTTATAAAAATTCTAATGCATGCACATGGAAAGTAGATATAATAGATTTAGTGGGCATCACATACACACACACACACACACACACACACACACACACACACACACACTATGGGAAGAAAAATTGAGTTCTGTTATTCTTGCAGAAATCATCAGATATTACTTTTATGGCTTAGAAAATGCAATTTAACATATTTTTCATCAGCCATATATGTTTACACTGGATCCATCTTCTCCATCATGTAAGAGAATTGCCAACTCAAGTAATTTTTTTAAATGAATCTTTGGATGTGGTTGGCTGAGAATAGGTAATTAAAGATGGCTAGAAAATTACTTTTCAAATTCTAGATCTATGCTACTTTCATATGTGCTACATAAACAGCTTCCTAGTTTTATCCTGAAGTGATTAATATTCTTATTAATTTAATATGTACATGGTCAAAATCATCAAATATAGCTTTTTAATGGTAGATATCATACCTCCAATGTTTGTGTTTTCATTTATATTCATATGGTATGAAACATATTTGTACTGAAACAATTTCATATATTCTTAAATGTGTTAATATGTTTTAATCTAAGTTTATTAACAAAAATTAAATTAAAACTCCCATGGGAAATCTAAATGCATTGATTATCTTTACAGAATTCATATTTATTTATTTCTATCGACAAAATTCGTGCTTGGAATAACCAGTTATTACATATAAGTATATGTATATATGTATATATACATTTATATACACATATGTGTATATATACATATGTGTGTATATATACATATAATATACTCACAAATATATATAATGTATATGTAATATTCTAGAAACTTTCTTTAACAACTTAGGCTAATGTGATTAGTCAAAACATTTATAGGACAATTTATACAGAACATATTTACTTATAAAGATTCATTTTTTCAGTTCACGTTTTAAAACTGGACACCATAAAGCCCCCTGGATTTCACAGAACTAAGTTTAGTGTCTTTCTTATGGAAAGCCTCATAATGTTTAGGATTCTCATTAACTACCATGTAATCATATGACTGAAGTTGGCATCATGCTTTTCTCCCACCTTGCTGTCATCAAATTCTTTTCTGTTCATATTGGCACAAAATACTGCTTTGTTACATGACCTTTGAAAAGACAACACATCCTGTCAAAATGCTTAAGAGTTAAATTGCAAACTAAAATTTAGTTAGGTTTTAATCATAAATTCCTAATGAATCTTACAGACCAAAAATAAGAGTGTTCTGACTCTTATAGAAGAGCAAACTGTCTCTCTAACTGAAGAGATATACTCAAATTTCTGATTCACACCTAAAAGTTAGCAAAAGGGATAAACTTATTGTTAAAAACACAGATCTGTCTATAATAACCAAAACACCTGTGAATGTGTGGTTACAGTTTTCCCTTGTGTAGAACACAAAGCCTTGCATTTTATACCACAACTACAGAAAGAAAATATAATAAACATTAATTTGATGTTATAATATAATTAAGCCATCTTTCTCTTCTCTTTACTCATTCCAAACACTTACATTACCCCATTGCTTCTCCTTTCTTACATTCAAATTCATAGCTCCATTTTTTTACTTGGTGACCCCCCCCCACACCATAACACCATATACACACATCTATACACACATCTATATGTGTGTATGTATGTGTGCTTATTTAAAACATTTACATATTATATATATATATGTATATATACAGTTTGTACAATTTATTTACGTGTATAGGTTTTCAAAGATTTCCATTTGGTATAGAATATCCAGTTGGTATAACCTTCCCTGGGAAAGATTATTTCTCTAAATATCATCATTCCTTATTTGCCTTTAGTGATTTGTGTCTGGTTGCACCCTCGTGGTCCTTTCCATCAACTTTGACATGGCTGTTTTCATAACCCTTGCTCAGCTATTGTTTGGGCAACCATGTTGGTGAGACTTTATGGATGTAGCTTCTCACATTATAAAACATATATTCTTACTGAAAATGCCCTGCTTTCTGGCTTTTACAATTTTCTACCCCCTCTTCTATAATTATCCCTGAGATTTATGTGCTGTAGTTGTGCTAGGAATTATTTATTACATTGTGAGCCAAAATTCTATTCAGATGTATTAAAATGCCTAGCCTGTGTAAATGCTAAGCAGATATCAATCATCTGTGATTGAGTTGTACATGCAAAATAATTTCTTCAATAAACATAATTTAGCTATTATCATTATTAGATGATTGCAATGTATCCACTAAAATCAGTAGATTGCTTTTCTATTTGTCACATTTACATTAACTTTGACCAGCATAAACACTAGTGGCGAGAGAATAATGAGTTAGGTGATAAAATTTTGGATGGTACTGAATAGACCAGACCAAGTTAAAATGAAAATGTTCTTTTTATCATCTGGACTTTATTAGTCACAGAGTACCTGAAACTTATTTTAATATGCTGTTATGATACTTTTTTTTAATATTTGGACACCATGCTGATTTATACTACATGATCTTGACAGTCAAAAACAACCTCCACATAGAACTCAAACACCCCAAGGGTTCAGAGAAATTGCAATGTCACCATATCTTTATGAACTTGTGTTAGAGATTTCACTAAGGTTGATCATTATAAGAGATTCATGGGTCATAAGGACATTGCCATCATGGACAGGTTTAGAGGAGACAGTCCTCTAACAAAATGATCCCAAAGGCAATATTGGCTTGGCAATGGTTCTCTAAAGCCATCAACATTTTCACATTCTCAAACATCATGTATTGGGTAGTACATTTTGCCAGTATTTTTAATATTGCTATAAATTAGTGGAAATGTCAGCATTCAGAACCAAAGTTCTTTGACCAATAAGACTTACAGTGCTTTTTCAGGTGAAATATAGTGACAGCTAGCTCACATAGTACTTGGACTTTGTAAACTGACAAGATACCTTGAAGAGGTTTATTTTTTGTTTGTTTTGATTTACGTGTGTGTCCCTAAATACATAGATAACATCTATTTAGCCTATAGACTGTTAACATGTATGGATATGATATCAGACTAATTGCCTGGTATTGCATAACTAATTTGGGGAACTCTATTTTCATCGCTTAAAAATATACCTAAAACTGATTTAAATATAAACATTGGAAGTCTGATGGTTCATGCATTAGCAGTTTCTTGTGAGAGAGAGATGGACACAGACTGGTATAATGACTTTGCTTATGACATTCTTTCCTGATCTAGATTGGATCTTGGTATGGGTCAGATAATGAAATTCAAAACACAGAAGCAAAACAATTAGATATACAAACTGTCAGAACTTTTAGATACAAAATATATTACAAACATTATGATATATTATACACATTACATAATCAGAGCTTAGTAATTAGTTGAAATTTCACAACATGATTTTTACTAATTTTATTTTTTTTGAGTGTTTTGTAGCATTCAACAAATTTGAAACATACTTGACTTAACATCACTCAGGTAAATTTTTTTCTTATGGAAAAAAATATGTCACATTAATCAAGTGACCTACTTTTATTGGTGTGTGTGTGTGTGTATGTGTGTGTGTGTGTGTGTGTGTGTGTGTGTGTGTAATTCCAGAAACATTTAGTCATTTGAGCACACTCACTATGTCACAAATGTTTATTTATAATAATAGTTCTGTCTACTTCTCCTTGAAGAGTAGATTGAAAGTCACCAGAGTGTGTTATTCATAAATCAAATTTATTCTCACATATTAAGACATCTGAGTTGACAAGATTTTTTTCACATATCTGCCTCAGTGATGTGCTCACTGCAATGATATTAAATTAACTAAGTGATAATTTTAAATTTCAACTTCACTTTACTTAAAAGCAGAAAATTATAGGCAAGATAATGTTATCAGTAGTAACTTATAACCTACTCAAAGTACTGATTCTAAGACAGTAGAATTTATTCTAAATTAGGTTCATCTCAGCCTGTTACTGAAATGCTCAGATTTGTTCCAGATAAATCAATGAAGAATAAAAATAACCCTAAAGCATTAAAGTGGTTACAAAGAAGAAAAGTGCTTATAAAATGAAATATTTCCCAAACTGATAAACAAGGAAACAGTATTAAGAATGTGTCCTGGAATACACTTTTAGGAATTGTTAATCTTTTCATTTTATCTTGCTGTCAAGGTATTTAACAAAGAGGTAAAAATGCCATTTATTTTTCCAGTGGTTTTATCTTTTTCCATTAGGAGGCATTGACCTCTTTCTTTTCATGCTTCCTTGTGCTACATGAGGAAACATTATCCTTTACAAGCCGGCCTCTTCCTGTTTCCTTGCCTTTGGCATAAATCATTAAAGAGTGCAAGACAGGTTTGAGCAGAACAGCATCCTTAGTTAATTACTACCTCTTCCTCTGGGCATCATAGGATATGTATTGTTTTTTAAGATGAACCTTAAGCATCAGGGTTGTGGTACAGTAGGCAATGTAAATTATCTTGTTCATTGTAACCAGAGCAAGAGACAAATTCAGGTTCCATGTTGTACATTCTAGAAATACAGGAGTTCAATGTTACAATCCACATTAAAATTTGTTTATATATACAATTTAATAATTATTTGAATAAATATACAGAAGAAATATAAACACATTCATAAGATGTATAGATGCTGTCATCTGAAATGCACATTTCTCTATTGTACTTACTGTATTAGTTTTCTACAATGATTTTACAAAACTCACACAAATCTGCAGTTTAAAGCAACAGGCATTTATAATCTTATGGTTTGGATGCTAGGATTCTAGATTCTGAGTGTCTATATGCAATTTTCTTGGGAGGAGGCTCTGAGTAGTATTTTTTTTTGTCCTTTCCTAGCTTCTAGTGATGACTATCAAACCTTTTCACCCTGTGTGTGTGTGTGTGTGTGTGTGTGTGTGTGAGAGAGAGAGAGAGAGAGAGAGAGAGAGAGAGAGAGAGAAATTTGTTTGTCTTGGTTTCCATGTACATCACTTCAATTTCTCTCTCTATTACCACTTGCGCATGAGAGTGTGTGTGTGCGTGTGTGTGCGTGTGTGTGTGTGTGTGTGTGTGCGCGTGCTTGTACAATGGGTCTTTCTCAACATGGTTTCCCTCATCTCAGACACCAGATGGGTTGGATTATGGGCCCTTCCCACTCCAGTAATCTCATCTAAAATAACTGTATAGAAAACATTTTCCAAATGTTATCCCAAATAACAACCTGAAAGAGATTCTTTCAGAAATGATGAATGATATTTATTTACAGATATCAGAAGTACTGCAATGGGACTACTTTTTTTTACTAGTAACTTCAAGTGTATTCCAACATGCTACTGCCCAGTCTAATTCTTAAAAGTAAAATGATGAACATACAATACATTGAATGATACTTGTAGCCGAGGATGGTATCAGTTTAAGATTAAATAGACAGTTGTTTGATAACTTTATTTGGTAATCTTTCTTTGTTGTTGGACAAAAGGTTGTGGTGTCCTTTGTTCAGGGTAGCTCTCTGCATGGTCTTTTATAAATAATTGTTGGGCTTACATTATGAGCTTTTACATACTTTATAGTCAGCATTATTTTATCTATCTTTGATTATGGTTTGAAATACATGGCTTCATAATGATACTGAGAGCTTCTTATAGTTAGGATTTCAAACTATACTTTGAGAAGTACATTTAAAAAAAAAATAATCCCAGCCCAGCAATGTCTGAGTGGGTAAATATGTCTGCCACTTAGCCTGAGGATTCAAGTTTGATCACCATGTCATACATGATGGGGAAATATAAGCAAATCTTCAAGTGTCTTCAGACACTACCATACACTCACAGCACACACACACACACACACACACACACACACACACACACGCACACGCACACGCACACGCACACGCACACACACACGCACACGCATGCACGCAAGCACACACACACACGCACACACACATTATTAACTAATAAGATTCACACCCTTTCCAAACACCTTCTTCATGAGATGCTATGGAAATTCCTTTTTGCAGCACAGTGGCTAGAGTTGATGATAACATCATTTACTTGAAAGATGGTGATGTAATAGACCTTTGATACTTTCTATTTTAAAATGTGTTCTATTGTAGATGATTCCTTTAGTTTGTTTTTGTTTTATTTTGTTTTGTTTTGTGTTTTATTGCTGTGATAAACACTGTGGCCAAAAGCAACCTAGAGAGGATAGGAGTTATTTTGTGTTCTTACCCTGATCACAGTCTTTCATTTTTCATGAGGGAAACCAGGTCAGAAGCTCAAGTCAGGAACTAAAAGAGAGGCAATGGAATAACTAATAACCAGTTACTTGCTCTCTTGTCCTTGCCTGTTCATCTGGATTTTCTATATAACCCAGGCTCACCTGCCCCGTGCTAGTACTGCCAACTTAGGGTGCACCCTTCCACATCAATCATTAACAAAAAAGATGGTCCACACACTTGCCTCCAGAGTCTTATGGAGACATCTTCTCCTTCAAAATGACTCTGCGTTGTGTCGGTTTGTTGGTTTGTTAAAGACTATCACAAGGATAAAGGATTCTACAATTTTTCTGAGTGGGTACGTATAAGAAGAACATGTACTTTGGGGTAATTGTTTAGTATTCTAAGCATATTGCTTTTTTAAGGGCTAACTTTGGCCTGGTAGGGTTGATTCATAAGCTTAAGGTAAATACTGATATACAGAGGACTTGAGTTCAATTCCTAGCTTCTATGTCAAATGACTTACAACGGGTTCTAACTCTGGTCTCAGATGATCTGACACTTTCTGACCTATATGATTACCTACCCTAACATGCACATACTCATACACAAACACACAATTAAAAATATATCATTATAAAAGCTAACTTGCATCTATTAAAACGTTTGCTACTTACCTATATGTACTGGGAATTTTAAGAGTTCTTTGGATCTACTCTCTCTATCTAGAAACTGCTGTTAGACTCGTATATATCTACAAATATAGGAGTGTATTTAATGTTACTTTGACAGTCTTAAAGATTTAATGCATCTTCCTATTGTTTACCCACCATTAACTTCAGGACCCTTAAGAAATAGAATTCCATAATACATAGCTGTATAGAAGCCTTCTGTTAGAGAAAATACAGATGTTTCACACTTCAGTAACTTTTAATAGAACATCCATTTTTAAGTACAATTCAACATTAAACATTAGGATTACAAGTATCCATTGTAAATTTACAAAGTATCTTGCATAAATTGAAAATCTACTGATAATATCGAACTACAAATGCATAACTCTGTGTCTAAACATTATAGAGGAATGTAAGGCTGGTTTTCATACAGAAAGAAAATCAATAGCAGAGTAGAACAGAATAGAGAATGGAGATTCTGACACATTCAGATTTGTGTCAGCATCTAGCCACAGGTGTTTTTGTTTGTCTTAGAGATGCTGAGGAGATTAAGCCTTTCTGGTCAATTATCATAACACAAAACCAAAGCCTCTGGAGTTGTAGTTTTTTCCATCATAAGCAGAAGGAATATGGATGTGTAAGATCCAATTCACGCTGTAAAATATAAACTTTTTCTACACATTGAGTCTCCTTCCTAGAGTTAGTCAATATGCTTGTGAGCAAAGCTGGAAAGTCATCTACTATTTAGACAATGCCCTGTGACATTCTGTGTACCCCAACTTTAGAGCGGATCAATGTGATCATGAATCAACCTGAAAATGGCATATAATATGTTTTTATATTTATATATACATTTTCCACAATTTATCCAGCAATCTTTAACCTACTTATCTTTATTCTCCTTATATTCACAAGAATCCATACTAGAAAACCAATACAATGCAGAAGCATAGTTTTCAACTGATAGAGTTTATGCCTACCGTGGAATGTGTTTAAATTCCTTCTGTGTACTAGCTCAAATAAGACAAGGCAATTGATGAGACTAACTTACCAAAGAAAAGCCCAAGTCAAAATGTCTTGGGCATATATATTTTATCATGATTGTGTCTCTGTGGATTCATAATGCATGCCCAATGTTCTCTGGGAAAGTGTCTGCATTTACCATTAGTCTCTAAGGCCTACACTAGATCACTTAGAACTCAATATATAAAGCAAAAACTATTCTTATCTTTCTTTTTTTAATTTCAAGTTTAGGGAGTGGATAAATGGATCAGTGATTAAGAGCACATGCAACTGATGCACAGAAACCAAGTTCACTTCCCAGAACCTACATTAGACAACTCAAAACCCCTGTAGCTTCCTCTCAAGAGGATCTGACGCTAACTCTGACCTCTAAGAGTGCTGCATTCATATGCACAGACACATGTGCACAAATAAATACACTCAAACTTGCACTACACACACATACACATATATAATTATAGTAAAATTTCAAAATAAAATTCTTACTTTAAAACCTGTAAAATTTAAGATAGGAAAATATTTAATCTGAAGGTATATTGGAGCGGAAACAATTTTAAAATAATGAACTGTTATGCAAACTGAGCTTCTGCTAGCCCTCTCAGCCAGTGAAAGGGGCACTATCTATCCGTAGATCTCTGTTTTCTCACACAGCTCTTCACAAATGAACACTCTTCCTTATAAAAAGGGACACCCTGGTTTCCAATACTATTTTTTTAAGCTCATAAACCTGATTCAGTTGATACAAGGGAACAGATTAAGGATTGATTGATTTAGTTTTTCTAAATTTCATAAATGCTAATACACATATAAACAATCCAAAATTCAGGTTCGGTATTCATGATAAGAAGTTCAAATCTAGATATAACAGATTATTCCATTTGTCAGTCTGAGCAAGCAAGGTAGAATTAAAGAAAATCATAATTAAAGCATCATTTCAAAATTTGGAATAGCAGTGGATTGAGCTTGGCTCTTCCAAAGCAGGAGTGGATAACTGGTATTGAGGAGCAAGGCTTCTCAGTGGAGACACATGAGGCTCTCGCATCTGCCAAGGGGTAGGAAGCATAGGTCTGAATCCAAGAGAAATCCCTGCCAGTGACAATCAGTTATAGACACTTGATTTTTTGTTGACAAGATCGATCATTTCCTGCTTTGATCGACACATCCTTCCTTTAGATATATTATAAGGAGATGCCATATATGTTTTTCTATCTGTCTTATTTCCTTCTAATTCTACTCATGTTGCCACACATGCAGGATTTCAGTCTCCTTTATGGCTGAAAAAACATTCACTTGTGTATGCATATTACATCTATTTGCTATGAATACCTTATCTGATTCTAGTTCTTGAATAGCAATGCAACAAGCATGAATATTAAGGCATCTCTTCAACATATTGACTTCATTTTACTTCATAAGAGTGAAAAGCTTGAATCATGCAATGCCTCCATTGTCACTTTCTTAGGAACCTCCATGCATATTACCACATTTACTTTACTATAAGCCATATACAAGAGATTGGTTGAGGGTAGATAAGAAAGAGGTAATAGATAAGGGATTGTGGAATAGGTATCAAAGTACTGTTAGATAGGAAATAAAAGTTTTCTGGGATTTTTAAACACTGTACAGTGACTTTATTTTATACTGACTTATTAATTATTTCAAAATAACTGAAAAACAGCTTTTTAACATTCCCAAACTAGGAAATGATTATTATGTTGACTTTGACCTTGTATTCTGTATACATGAATTAAATCACATTATATTCCCTAATTACATACAATTACTAGGAATTTATTAAAAGTAAAAAAAAAACTATTTTAATTAAGATTTTAAGATTAAAACCATAGTGCTACTGGATTTTTTAATAGACAAAAAAAAAAAATAAAATACCAAAGTCACATTCAGCTGATAAGTAGTTTGACAAATGACAATGGAATTTGCCTAGTATTAAAAAGTTTTAAACTTAGGGTATAGTGTATACTGTTTTTCTCTTTGAGATTTTTTTTTTCTTTTCTTAGAATTTACATATTTGCTGCTGAAATCTACATTCAAAGTAAGAAGATGAGTTCTGGGGAAATGGCTGAGTTCATAAAGTACTGTCTCCCAAGTGTAGAAACCTAAATTTGGATCTCCAGCATCCACATAAATCTAGGAGCATATATAATAATAATAAATGCTTATAGCATGAGCATTCATAAAAATAGAATCACTGCAGGAATGCGAAGAATACATTTCATTCTATGTATTGCGTATAAAACTGGCACAAACAAAGCTGTGAGAAAATTATTACAAATTTAGTTTTTATTGTATTCAAAACCAAAAGAAAATGAGTCTTAAAACACTCTCAAAATAACATGAATCTCCACGCCATCCCATACCAAAGCCAATTGTATTTTATTTTTTTTTTAAAATAGAAATTGAATTTAAATTTCATTTATTCCTTGTTGAATGTTCTATTATTTACTAGCTTATTTACACCTTTCAATATCTTTTTTCTTGAATATTCAGAAGTATTTTTTTTATTTACCAAAGCATGCCTCCATTGTTCATTTCTCATGCCTCCCTCCTGTGTATGCATGTGTGCATGTGCACCATGGAGCATACGTGAAGACAGTTGTATATTCTAATGTTCCTGTAGAATAGCTACGATGTGTGGTGAGTATATATTGCCATACATTGAATATTAGTTTTGAATTGTGAACCATATGCCCTATGTATCTGCATGTAAATAAAATCAAAATATTTTTGTAATATAAAATATTCTGATCACGCACAAAAAAAGTATTTTTCTGTCATCCTCCAAAGGATGCAGTGGGAAGTGTTTTTTATATTACTGCAATATATTGCATTAAGGACATTATAGATAACCCAGAGAATAGTTAAATAATAAGGAAAATATTAAATTAATGTGATGTGTTAGGTAAAAGACTTGGATATTCATAGATTACTGTATTTTCGCTGATTTATGGAAAAGTACCCCGTGGACACTGAGGATTACAGTATTAAAAACACATACATCAAAAAATGTTTAATATCCTTGAGAAATTAGGAGTGAAATTCCCTGCTTTAATATGCCACTTTTCCAGTAAGCCTCTGCGCTTAATGTATACCTTACATGACTGGGCAGCTGTTTGCGTTCCAGTTTAGAAATAGTCCAATGACCCGGATGCCTGATGGGAGAGGGTTTTGCGCTCAGTGTCCCGCTAGGGGGCAATGTTTCCTAGAGTCATTGCATTCTCATTTCTGGATTGAAAACAAAAATAACCATCCATTTTGATTACTCCGATTCTTCATATCACATTTGGCTCCTGTGGAAGAGCTTTTTTCTCTCACTTTTTCATGTTCACTCTTCTGGACTGGTAGATGTTGAACTTCAAAGTGTGGGTTTCCGATTTCCTTGTTGCTCATCTCAATTCTCAAAAAAAAAAAAAAAAAAAAAAAAATCTGTTTCTTCCCATGGATGCTACCTGGCATCCCGCACATGTGTCCGCCATTTACTTACTCTCCATATTTATACAGGCTAGTACAGTCTATTTGCAGGTCTCCTTGTCACATTATGGCTCCACTATAAGGAATCGCATACTTTGGATCAGTTTCATAGTTGCAGAGTTTCTTGCTAACCTGAGTTGTGCAGCAGAGAGCATGGTCAGATGTTCAAGGCAAGTGATGCACAAACAATGATTCCTTCCTGAATTTTAAATGGCTGCCCTCATCTCACTTCACTTGGACAAACATTTCATGTTTTGGTTGTTGGATTTAGATGACTTACGAACTTTCCTCCAAACAAATAATTCAGTTTCTAAAATCATATTCATCTTACCATATTTTCTATTCAAAATTAGATAGATTTCCTTTTGAAGTCTCTCAGAATGAATATGTGTTTTATATGTGTCAACTAATTTAATAGATCACAATTGTTTACCAAACATATATTTATGGGCATTTCATCATGTAGTGATGAGCAAAGCACCTGATAAAAAGAAGTAAATATTAAGTACGTTTTAATTATAGCTCTCTTTATAAAGGAAAAGACTTTCGTGGACACCATTCATTTTAGCTAAATAGACATTTCATTGTTTATTGTCTAAGACTCTCTTAGTTAAGGTTCACTCAATGCACTTTTTGAATTAAGATTTGGTGCACAGATATTTCTCAAGAAATTGTTCACATCCAATTAGTAAAAGAATAAAAGACCAAGGGGAGATCAGTGAGGAGCAAACAAGGGTGTGATCTCAGTCAGAGGAGGCCAGAGAAGGGCTTCACGGGAGCATTGTAGTAGTGTGAATAATGCTACAGAGATTCTTTGTTGATGAAGCTTAAAGTCTTGGTCCAGCAAAAGCAGAGTGATAGTATTTTACACCATGCATAGTGGAGTACATACTTCTCTTGCAAAGAACTTGTGTTCAATTCCCAGAACCCATAGGGCTGTTTAAAACCATCCATAGCACTTCCAAGAGATCCAGTACCTTTTTTTTGACCTCTCTGGGTACTGTGCCTGCATGTAGTATACTTACATTCATGCATATGAAACACTCATACACATAAATAAAAAAATTCTTTAAAAAATCTTGTGTACTCATAACTTATTCATAAACTTATAAATTTACTCATAACATAAAACAATCAAAGTCATAAATTCTAAATGTGTATCAACTGACAAATGGATAGTCAAAATATGATCTATCTGTACAATGAGATGCTATTCAATAATAATATGCAGTGTAATAAGGGTGGACTTCTAAAATGTGTTATGATGTCAGTCATGAAAGAACTTATGTTGATGAGCCCCAGTTATATGAAATGTACATAATAGAAATGTCCAAGAGATAGAAAGTGGGAAGGTTAGGACATGTCTGGGAGAGCAATGGCAGTAAGGAGATATGGTGACTGTCACCTGATGACAGTGTGTATCTTTTAGAGGCAACAGAAATGTCCTAAGAATAGACTACAAGACAATTTTAAAACCATATGAATAAATGTACTAAACACTAAAGTATGGGCTCTAACTCTATGGATCATGTGGTTTGCTAATTAAACAATAAATCACTCAGTCTGTTTTTCTTTAATACCTAAGGGTAAATTTTCTCCAGCCCTCAATTATACCCAATTATTTATCCTTTTATTGCTGCTTTATACATTTGCTAGCGGTGTAAACACTTCATTTGTCTGTCTTTAATAACAAATAAAAAGATCTTAGTTCTTAGAGATCAATTTTTATTTATGCTTGCCAATATCTTGCATAATTTATGTGTAGGAGATATACAGCTGGACTTTGCTATGTCATCCTGTACCTTCAAATTGCCTTTTGAACAGGGTTTCAGAATTTTAGAATGTTGAAAAGTAACCATGGACATGAATAATTCTCACCTGTGTTTCATACAAGAACATAGGATCTGTATCTTATTTAGAAAAAAAAAAAAACATGCACTGGGCCATTAATATGATTTGATTGAAAAAAAAAAAAAACATATAACCTCAGACTCACGTTTCTTCATCAGAATATTTTACAAATCAGTGATGCCCTGTGATCATTAAAGCTCCATTAAGCCTTTAAAACATTGTTAATAAACTCTGACTTATCTTTGCCTCTGTATACTTAAAAGAGTTTGATAGAACCAGTAAAACCTAATTCTTTAGATGTTACATATTTTTTCAAAGTATTTGGTTGCTGTTGGTTTCATTACCATAGTTTGACATGAGTTTTTCATTTGAAGCATTAAATAGCTCTCATAAATTGATTTTCCATTCAAAATTATACTTGAAGAAAGTAGACAAGCCTCAAACTTAGTGATTGCAAGATTTTTCTGAACAGCCTTTCTTTCCCAAAGCAAATTTAAATCCTAAAATATAAATTGTATAAAACCTCTACTTCTATTTTATATGAAACCTGAGTTCAAAAGTTGCCTTAGGCTACTGAGACCCTTGCAATATTTCTCTTTAGAATAATAAAAAATGCTTTGTTGGCCCACATGTCTTACAGATTTTCTTGCAACTGAGAATGTTTCCATTTCTTACATTACTATTTTTGTGATAATTTCTTACTTGAGTACTTACATGAGTATTTACCTCAATCTTACTCCCCACTCTCCCAACTCCAGTTCTTCATTTTCAGCACTAACATTATATTTTATGTGTATGTATGCATGGGGGGAAGAGATCTGGGTGGTAGTGGGTAGGTGGTGGAGGTCAGCCTTATATGTCATCCCTCTAGAACACTAGCTACCTTTGTTTTGAGACCAAGTCTCTTTTAGGTCGATTTGACACCAAGCCAGGGGGGATGGCCAATGAGCCTCAAGTCATCTTCTTATTTCTACCCCTAGGCAGTAGGATTACTTATGTGTACTGTGGTACTGGTTCTCTTCCCACCCCCGAGTCCTGGGGTTTATTCTTAGATGATCATTCCTACAAGGGAGTCATTTTTTACTAAAGTTTTCCTGAGCTACACTGACATAGTGACATGTTGCTAATTTATGAGCAAGCAATGACACCTACCTAGTCAATTTTATCTGTATATGATATGTATAGTGCAAGTTAATTTGTTTATATGCTTTAGGTGCATTGTTTTATACAGTATTTTAACAGATTAATTTAGTGAAAATCCAACGGAGTAATGGAAAGAGCTATAAAATGAGCTGCAGGCATTTGATTATAGTAATATCAAAATGTAAATTTTGGCACTTAGCTCCATTGAATAAAATAAAGGTTTTGCCAATAGTGTGATTATTTCCATTTATCAGTTTTGCTTTTCTAAAAGAAAAATTGAAGTAGCAGAGAAAGAGCAAAGTGGCATTTAGCTTGGAGACTGCTGAAAACATTCAACATGACTTTGAGAGTGGACAAGGCTGCAAAGGCCCTGCATCCTGGACGGAAGGATGATGATGAAAGGTCCTTTTCCTTTTTTCTTTATGCTCCCATCTCCTCTCACTTTTAGCTTTTTCTACTGTTCTCTGTCTCCATCTCTGCTTCTGACCTGCTCACTATCCTTTGTTTCTCATTTTTATTTTTGGAGATTTATAATATAGTTACATCATTATCTGCTTTTCCTCCTTCCCTCCAAATCCCCTCATGCATCCCTCCTTGTTCTTAGTCAAATTCATGGCCTATTATTTCATTAGTTGTTATTACATAAATATTCATATGTATATGAATATATGTATTAGCAATACATAGAGGTTCCTAAATATAAGCTGCTGAGCTTGTATGATGCATGTGCCTGTGTTTTCAGAGACTATCATTTGTTATTGAAAACCAATTGATCTGTTTTTCCTTGGTAAAACTCTTTCTCCCATTTTTGACATCTCTTGGTTACCTATAGTTCTTGGAATAAGGTTAGAGTGTCCTGAGCTTTCCCCTGTAATCTCATCTTTGCACAGCCCGAGTTAGGGTAATCATTTTGATGTGACTTTGTGGAGTACAGCTTTGACAGTCCTAGGAGGTAGAATATCACAGCAAATTCTGAGACCTTCACAATCTTTCTCCTCTTCTGCAATGTTCCTTGGATCCCAGGTCAAGGACTAGTTTGTACATAGATCCATGGGGACTGGGTGCCATAACTGTGAATTCTGGTTGTTTGTAGTTTTTTGTGGTAGTCTCAATCTGTGGTTTTTTATATACACTATGTCAGAAGTTTCCTGACCACTTTTGAAGTATACCTTCAGAGTCTTAACCATTCAGTTCAGTTTTCCTACAGATAAAATAAAAACCATCATGCTCCTTCCCAGGACAATCTTATGAAGACCATATGAGAGGGATCCATAGAAAGCGTTTAATGGGCCACCACCTTGAAGTTAGGGCACCCTGAATATCAACAATTGATCTTGTAAACTTGGCTGTTTCCTCTACTGCTTTTCTTTCTGGATCTTAATTTTCATTTTGCTGTCTACTAGGTTTTCTATTGGTATCCACTGAAATAAAAGATCCTAATCTTTTTTGTTTCTCTTTCCTTATGAGATAACAGTTTATAAAAGACAAAAGACATGGATGCAGACTGATAACTGCGGTGGCAAACTGGCTTTGCAAAATATCAAACCGTGTGTACTTAAGCCATCATAGATTTTTCAGCATATTAAGACATTCAAATTAAAAATAAAACAAAAACCTGCCCTATAAGAGCTAGTCATCTACAACTGAAAAGGAAAATATTAGAGGAAGTCTAGCGTAAAATAAGGAACTACTATTTGAACTTGAGGTATGTAGGAATAATTTGAGAAAAAAAAAATCTTCCTAAATTGTCTAGGCTGTTTTAGAATGCTAACCCCCTGCAGGGGCTTCCTGAGCAGGTGGGGCCATGGGTATTCACTACCACACCATACCTACCAAAACATATCCTTAATGGTCAAATATATTTTAAAGAGTCCTTTGGGGAGAGCAGAATATCATTAGAACAATGAGACTAGGCAGATATGCTCATATCAAAGCAAGATGAGGAAACTCGGAAGAAAAGAAAAGCTCCCCAGTGCAGGCTAAAGAATCAGAGACAGCCCTGGTTTCACTGCTGGGTGTCCCACAAGAAGACCAATCTAACAACTACATATATACATAAGGACCAGTGCAGACCTGTGTGGGCTCTGTGATTGCTGCTTCTGTCTCTCGAGTCCCTGTGAGCCCTGCTTAGTTGATTCTATGGGCCCTGTTCTCCTGGTGTCCTCTAAGGTTCTGGCTCCCGTGATCCTTGTGGGGGTTCAGTTGATATCCCTGTGAAGTATTCTCTTTTATGAAGGCAAATAGAGGAGAGATGGATCTGGGGGAGAAGAAAGAGAGAGCAGGGAATGAGTAGAAGGAGATAAAATTATGGTTGGCACGTAATATATAAGCGGAGAACAAAGGAGTCTTTCTGCTTTGTTTTTGAACATTATTCAACTTGCTGAGCATGAAGAAGGAAACTGATGGTCTGCTTTAACTATGACTTCGAGTCATCAAATAGCAAAGTAAGAGATAAGGACTCTGGTTTGTAATGTTTGCAACTGTTTGATAACTTTTTCTAGGGCAATATTTCCAGGACCTTTCCATATCACGGACACTGCTTCACAGGCTCACACTGAACTTGTTGCTCATCCTTTGGGGCAGAATCTCCCTTCACAAAAGGAACTAGCAGCACATTTTAAGTTTTACATTTCATCCACATTTTTATCTTTTTGTGAAATGTCCTTCTACAAACTTTTAAATAGCCAGACAACACACTTGATCATATAACTTCTGGCATTTTTGTATCCCCCCCCCCCCAATAAAAACAACCCAAAACTGGTAATGGGGCAGAGTAAAGCAGAAATTGTTCTGCTTAAATGATTGATTTTTTTTTAAAAAGAAAGAATATAGATATGAAATTCTTGTGAATAATTGAGTAGAGAAGCAGAGTTGAAATCTGGGGCAAATAGGAAGTTAGGTGTACACACAGGCACACAGCAGAGTTCACAGTAATTTTTAGGTTCATCTCTTAATAATGTTCTTTAGCCAGTTATTTATATGGGAGTGTATGAAAATCTGTGACTTCATGATTAAAGTTAGGGTTCTCACACAGTGGACAAAGTTATTGAGTGAGACAGAAGAACAATCTGTTTTCCATGATGAAATCTTCCAGGGACAGTTTTAACCCTTATCTGTTCTCTTTCCTTTATGAGATTGCCATAAAAGGAATTTACCATTCAAGTAAGCCAATTCCATGAGTTTGAAAATCAATTAAAAATATTTATTTTCTTTAGATCATTTTTATTATTATTATTTTGAACCTATACCCCCTAATAGACACATGCATACCTCAGTTAACAAAATACAACATGTGTAGCTTGGGTCAGTCTGTCTCGGGATTGATGGAAGAACTACTTGATGTTATTATAGTTCTTAGCATTCCCCTGTAAATTACTGAGGTTAGGTTAGTCTTCAGTCTCTGCTATATTTTGACTTAAGACCACTGTCAAAGAACTTCTTATCTCCAGACATTTTTCCATTTCAGCCACATGGGAATCAAGATGAGATGAAAGGTGGGGTGGTTGTTCCATTTTTCCCATAATATCAAACAATATGGTTCAAATTACTGGGTTTTTTTGTTTTTTTTTTTTTTTTTTTTTTAGTTTAGATTTTCTTGGCTGGCTAAATGACAGCACCCTAGTTTCAATCTCTCTTGTTGCGTAAATAGCACATCCCTCTATTATGGACACTGTCACCTATGCTTTTGCTTATTTCTGCCACTTAATATGATGGACATTCTCGGTGGAGCCACTCCAGTCTGTCAGGCAAAATCCAGATTGCAAATCTATTCAATAGCAAATTCTAGTACTCTGGGAAATGATCAGAAAAGAATTTTTTTTGAAGGAAAAATATCCGCAATATAGTGTTTGTGTCTATCATTCCTTAATGGAAAAAAAAATCTCAGGTAAAAACTAAATGAAATAATGATGTAAGCTGTGGCACTTCTTCAAACAGCATCTTAAGTACATGCTTATGCAGTTCTTAGTTTAACACCAGCAGCAGCCCTGCAACCTCAGAGCTTGTTATGGACGTTCATATTCCTTTAATGGAAATGGCCTCATGCTGTGTCTTCAGTTCTCCAACTGTGGCAATAATAGTTAGTAATCAAGCTGTAATATAATAATCACAACTACAGGGAAATTCTGCCTGGTGTAATGGGTTGCAAGAGGGAAGTTGTTGGTACTGTTCCAGGCTTTATTTCTCCACTCTTTTTAGAGTTTAAGGAAAGCCTATAGCCTTGTGGGTGCAAACAGCATCTCAAAGGTGTCTTCTCAGAGAGAACAGCTCTGCTTACTTCATTGCTTCATGTTTTCTCACCTAATATCTACAGAAGCCACAGATGTTGCAATTTTATCTTTAAATCTAAAAAGGACAATCTTGCTTCCATAAAGAGCTGAGGATGCTCTGGATTTTAGAGTTCATCATAGATTTTACTGGTATTTTTAAAAGCAGGAGTTAACAGAATATATTTCAGATCTGTATAAAACTTTAATTATTTTAATGATGTAAATTTTTTCATAAGAAAATGCTACTTGCTTTCTGTTACGATTTGTTTCTACTGTTTCTCAGTATTCATAATGGGCCCTGAAATTGTCCCAGTAAAGGTACAGTGTCCTTTTATGAAGAAATGAATATTACAGTTGTTTAATGAAAATTACACATTTCAATTTTTCAAAAAGTACTTTGAACAAACACACTAGTTGTTGAGAAGGCAACTGACTAAATACTCTTTATATGCAGAGTGCCCTGAGGGAATAGAGCCCATACTGATAATGCTTCATGGCTCTTCTCTTGTAAGGATAAATATATAACGTAGCTTAGAGATATAAAATGTATGTGCAAGTGTCCACTGTACAAATGACTTGCTAAAGTTCTTAAAGATTATACTAAGAAAATGCTTTTTAGAAAGCCAAAATTACAATTGCTCTCTATCTTTCAGTTTCTAGTAGAAGAAACACATAGGTTACCTTAATACGAAACAGATGTTGTTTTTGGCTACTTTTGGTGCACCTCATAACATTTAAAAATGATTATAGTATTTCTCTTTTATTAAAAAAAACATAGTTTCATTTACATTGTATTGAGCATTACAAGTCTTGGGGAAGCATCCCATTTCTCTCCAGTGCAGTATCTATCTTAAGAGGCCATTGCACTGCTTTGTAGTGAAAAGAAAATTCAGGAATAGCTGGTCTACAATTTCCACATGATAGATGGAGGTCATGGTTATGATCGCGTCATGAGCCCTGGCAGGTTCCAAAGAAGAATTTTTCATAATTTCCTTAGGTGATGTAGGCTATTTGAAGAAAACATAAAACAGGATACTGATAGTGAATGTGAGGACATGCTCACAGTGGTAGGGTTGTATCATGGAGTTAAATTTTCAAGAGTATTATTAGAAGGGTGAGCATGCTAAAGCCATTATCATCTTGAAAGGCCCCATAGTTCTGGTGAGCATCTATACCAACCAAGTAATAGAAACACACAAACTCTTATCAGTGTTGTATAAGATAGATAGTCTGTTTTATCCAGTCTTACAATAGTACTCATCATATCCAAACTTTGCTTTTTGTCTAAGTTCTGCCCAACGGGTGTTAGTTTTTCTACAGACCATCACTGGAAGCCAAAGGATGATATAGTTATCTCCACTGTGTCTCCGACTAAACATGTTTGTTTTATTTGTGTACAGTATGAACACTTCCTATGGACAGGACTATTGTTTCTGATAGTTAGGAAAGTGCCCACCAGCTGTTTCATGGCAATAGGCCTGATCTCCGGCAAGACTAACAAATTTGTGAAGAATTGAAGTGAGGAGGTTCTGCATAAACCAAAAATGTTCTCCAAATAAAAGGCTGCTGCTTCCATTGTGTCCATCAAAACCAAAACGTGTTTCCTATTCTCCCAGACTTTCCTATATTATAGAGGTATGAAAACGGTATTTTGACAAGTAACTCCAATGTTTTCAGATATACTACACAGTAGCTGTATGATTTTCTTGGTGGCCGTGGCATAATCAATTCTCTCAGGTATAGCTTTGAGATATACTTCCTACAGTATAATATACTGGCTTTCTCTCGCCCAGGAATCTTGAAAATTGTGATTCAGTTTTAGTACAAGCTCTACATGCAGGAAATCCATAGTTTAGTAAAAAGCATTCTGCTCCTCAGATTGGCAACTGATGCATCTTAGTGACAAATCAGAAGAGTTGGTGAATTACAGAGATGGCAAGAAGACTTGCTAAGAGCACACCTCCTGCTTCCTCTTGGTGATCAGGTTAGCCCTCTAATGAGCTTTTTAATTACACGCTTATCAAGCAACACATGGTAATGTTTACAAACATGATCCCATGATTTTATACACATTCTCGTTCCTTGGATGCTTGGATATCCTCCTGGTTTTCTACCCTACCCAGTTACCTAAACTGCTATGCCTGCCACTCTAATCCTTGTCATTCCTTGGCTACTAATCTCAAGGATGAACCAGCTGTGCCACACCCACAAATGCTCCACTTCACACTGGGTATTTTTTTTAAAATTAAAGATTTCTAATCCAGATTATACTTTATCTTATGACTTTTTGTTTTGAGTGACAGCTTATATACCTAGCCACTGATTCTCATTAAATGAGCTTATCTACTCATAGAATTCACATTTTACAAATGGAAAGAATGTTTTGAGATTAGTAAAGAGTGATGATATCACATCGTTATTGGTCAGGGGTAACTTTGAACCCAAATTATTTATAACCCCTTTGTTATTAAATGAGAAATAATTACATAGTTTGACACTGAGCACATTAAAATTGCATTTAGACTTCTGATAAAGTAGTTCCATTTGATAGAAATGAAAGTTTGGAAGCACTTGCCAAATGGTTGTGTTGATTTGGGGGATTAAGGGTGAAATGTTTCTGAATGTGTTGTTTCAGTCTTGTTTTTATATTTAAAAATTATTTGATAGATATCAGACTTTTATGTTTTTAGAATCATTTTCTGTAAATATATTTGTCAACATTTCTTTTACTATAATGCTTACTACATATTTCAAAGGAACATAATATGCCACACGGATAAGCACAGTCTCTGTCATTTTATGTTCTCTACTTAAGCACATACATCTTTAAAACTCAAGGCAAAAGAAGGACTTGTAATCTACATCTATTAATTAAACCATATTTTGACTCATACTACAGAATCAGAACGTATACCACTGTCCCACTCAAAGGTCCTAAATTATTAAATTGCTTTCTTGTTTATAATAAATAGTCCTTGTAAAAGCAAAAGCATAAAATACAGGCACCAACAATGAACAACACTGAACAGTGTGAAATCTGAAAAAAAAAAAATCAGATTATTTTCCCAGATGTAATGTTCATTTATTTACATTAAGGTTTTAATCCCAGTTACATTTCTTTGCTTTCTGGCATTATTCAGATATGCATACACTGAAAACATCAACCATAGCTAATGATTAAACTGTATTGATGGGACTTCTCTGTGTTTAATTTGTCCTGAGAAGCCAGAACACAAGAAGTGTAGTTATGACAAAAGAGGGAAGATGGCTGAAGAAATTAAAATGTGATAAAACAAAATCAAATAGCTGAGTTAAATCCCTGTAAATAATCAGTAACAGTGAGAGATACAAAATGGAGACAGCAAACCAAGTGTTAGAATTGAATTGAGAAGGACATTCAGTTATCTTCACAAAGAAGACAATTTAATTTTAATGTTGATTTTCTCACTTAAATATACTTATGTTGTTATAATTGTGATTAAAAGCTTTGTTCTTGTATGAAAGATGCCTACCCTAGAGGCTGAAAATACAGCAACCATCCAAAAATTGCAGAAGGATTTATATATGGGTATTTAAAATAAATTTTAATATCATGTAGAAAATACATCTTTAAATATTTCTATGTAAAGATTTTATATGTATTTTGTATTTTGTTTATTTAAATTTTGCTCATTAGTTGTGTCTGTTTCTGTGTGTGTGTGTGTGTGTGTTTGTGTGTGTGTGTGTGTGTGTGTGCCTAAGCAGTGGTATAAGGCATATATTTTCTAGAATCCCTCTAGGCTGATCCAAAACTTCTTTTGTGAATGTCTGACACCTCTGCCTCCCTCCCATGAGATTACAGGCACATATCACAATGTCTAGCTTATAAGGAACTGGAGAGGAAATTTAGGTTCTCCTCCATAATGGGCAAGTACTCTGTCAACAGAGGCACATTCTCAGATCATTTTTATTTCTTAATATTTTAGTTTTGTTTAACTGTTGAAACTCAGGCTATTGTGAACCAGACATGGTTCTCAGAAAGTAAGAGATGATTGTTAAAGTTATTATTAAAAACTAAACAATATTAAAATCTAATTAAACAAGATAGAGTAAAACAATGGCAACACTCAAAAGTCATAATGTATTAATTATTTTACCGAATCTTGTGTTATGTTGCTGTTACTGAGCATATCTATGCTGTAACAGTGTCACTCAATGTTCTATAGGCATGGTTCCTAATACTATAGTTAATGGCATTATGTTGCCAACTTGAAATCAGCTCCATTAGTTGTGTGCACTCATCAGAAATTGTCAAATATTACAAATCAAGGATTCTGTTTTGCATTTTTTGAAGAGTTAGTGTCAAAATGTTTCCTACTACTGCACATTTGTGACCCTTGGTTATGATATAACCCCCCCCTCAAAAAAATACAGAACATTTTTGTTGGGAAAACATGTCACAACATTTTAAATATTATGGTGAATTGTACTGATGCATAGGATGATGATACAAAGCTCACTAACCAGTAAGGCAATGTTGGAAACATTCCAGTTTGTAAGAAGATGAAACCTACAATATTGGACAATTTCTTTAATCTTTCAGTGTGGATAAGACTGAGAACATTGTGGTTAGGAAGGATTTTAAAGCCATGAGTGGGGATTATTTTTCTCAATACTATGACCAAACACCTGGAAAAAAAAAAAAAACAGATATGGAAAATAGGGTCTATGTGTGCGAAAGGTTGGAGGATATTGCAGGTAGGTTTGAGGACAGGAACTTTATACGCTGTCACATTATGGCCAGAGTTAGAAAGTAGAGACTGGAGAATGCCGATACTCACTTCTGAGTTTGGCTTGGTACTGAAGTCTATTGGATGATGTTATCGAGTTCTGAATGTATCATCCTTCCTCAAGTAAAGTCTCTGGAAATTCTCTCACTGATGTAGCTACAGGTGTTTCTCTTAGGTGACTATAAATCAAATGATGCTGATAGGGTGATTAGCCACTATCTTTGAGCAGTACTAGAGAAGACAACTTTAATGGAGTTCTGCAAAGATGTTTTTAACATTGATTGCAATGTATTGTCATCAAGCCAATATTATCAGTCTACTTGAAATAAACATCATCTTAAAGACTTAGCTATTTATTATGTTTGTTTACTTTTTTTAATGAAGATGTCTATAGCTACATATTCATTTGCCAAAAAAATTTCAGAATATAAAAAGTGGTGAGGAATTTTAATTACATTGGGTTTTTAGACAGTATGTTATAGATGGATCCCGAAAGGGTAAATAGAGAAATAGTTTCAAAAATAGAGCCTCTCTGCTCTTCCAGAATAACTGTGGTTATTAAATTATTCTGCAAGGGCACCTTGACATATAGAGCCTACTTCCTGATTTTCCTCTTAGGTTCAAGAAATAGCAATAGAGGTAATTTTTGTAAACTAAAAAGTGTTTTGACTATGCTCATGTATATATAAATCTGCTTCAAAATTGAATATGACCGAAGACTTATGCTTTTCCATAGAGAAGGGCTGGTTTTCCCACAAGATATTTCTTATCACAAGTAGGTCTTAATCAGTAAGGTCCTTATTTTTATTAGAAATCCAGTGTTAAATTGTTATTTTTTTCTTTATGAAGGAAAGCAGGATATATGGCAATTAATAATAAATGGTTAAAAGTAGAATGAAATGCACTAATTAATTTTCCATCTCAGTGGAATATAAATAAATTTATTTACTTATAAATATATTTACAAACACAGATCACCCTCAGACATCTGAAAGGAAAATGGGATTCTTTTGTTTTAAGAATGTGATCACCAATATGAGATGAAGTGTCAGAGTTTCTCTGGAGTCTGGCACAAATGTTAATACAGGCTAAATCTGTATATATCTAGTAAGCATGATAAAATGATTATAAGATAGATAACACTTTATTATTCACCCCATTTACTAAAGTTTGACTGCTTAATGATGACCCAATTAACCTCCCCCCACCACCACACATACACCATTTATACCACTTACCCCAGCACCACAGTAGCAAATATCTTTTTAATTCAAACAATGACTTCTCAGCAAGGAAACATCATGTATTCTTATTATCAGAGGAATTTAAAAACTATTAATCTATACTTCTCAAACCATACCGTGTATTCTTCCCTTTAACGGTCATTTCATTGAGATCATAAGGCTGTAGGCAAAAGCTGAACACAACAAATCAAACCATTAGAATTCAAACACTAAGAAAATCCTTGAGCTTGTGCAACAAGAAAGAATAAAAGAGAAATTTTCTACTTATTTAACCAATTATTCAGCAATAGCTGCCCGTGCTTAACCTGTGGGAATCTGAAACAACATCCTCACAAATTGGTGTCACCTAACTGATGCACTCAGGGCCTGCCACAGAAAGACATGAAGCTACTGAATTAACCCCCTTCCACAATGTGCACCAGAGCCTCATTGACGCCAGCATTCAAAATTTTCAGTCAACTTGGGAGAGCAACTCATACTGATTAAACCTACTTTAAATATAAAGCTACATATAGAAAAATTAATAGCTTACACGTAATGATTAATCAAAATGTTTGAATAGCCTTGTTTTGCTGGAAAGCAGTGGAGGTAATCAAATTATAGTAGTACAGCAGACATTTGATTTAACACATAAAAGAATTGGGTTTTCAAGGTTTCTTCTGTTCATCTCCATAGAGGTGAGGACCATGATTCCAAGGCTTATCAGCTATATATTGGGGTCCTTGCTTCCAACTTTCCGGGTCTGATTTGACAATGGTGACTACATTTGTCTTTTGACTACATGTTGCTCAGATTGTTACTCATTCAATTTCTGTAATTCAGAATAACAGCCTAAACATTGTGGCAAAAAAAAAAAAATTATGACCAAAGGAGGGAAATATTAGAATTTGAGTTTGTGCTCATCTTCTTCAATTTTTGATTTTATATATGCTTATGTATACTTTTAATGTTTAAGTATAAGCAGTAATATAAGGTACAGATTCTGTGTCAGCCATTGCAGAAAAAGCTTTAAACATTTGAGACACTGTGTAATCTCAATCACTTGTAGACTAGTTTATGATGGAAGATCTGAGACACGTATTGGGTTGTTTTGATTACAGAACTGTGCTTTTTACCTTCGTTCTAAACGGATTTTTGCATACTCCCTATGGAATTTATACATATTAGTGAATATAATTTGTTAAAGGGGCCATGCAGGCAAATCCATTGGCCTGTCTTAGGCTATTCTTTTCGATTGAGAAGATTTTGTATATTTTTAAGGGCCTGCTCTGATCTGCTTGAGTGATGCAATCAGAGTGAAATATTTTGTGAACAAATCCAGGCCCCTGTTTCAGCATTCTGTGGGGTGAGTCCATGTTTTGACGTCAATTTCTTGATACCACTTTCAGTAATTTTCAGGTTACTCTGGAAGCATTTAGTGTCAAAACTCTTCATGGGTATCCTCTTCTAAATAAGTAATGCAAAGACTTAATGGACAAAAGGAAATCTCTGCAAGTACATTCAGAACATTCAACCCTTACATTGCTGCTCTAGTTTTTTTTTTCCCCCCCTCAGGGGTTTCCACCACACAAGTGGACACACAAGACAAGGAAGCCTCATTTGTGGAAAGAGGTTAGTTCTTTTTAAACCAAGTGGGTCAAGCACACAGACCGTTAAATATACAAGAGAGCAAGAGCAATTCAAAAACATAGCTAGTGTAAAAAGAATAAACTTTTATTAAAGTCAGATTGCTTCATAAAGGTATTTTTGCTACTGTACTTAGCATCTTGTTAATAAGAAAAATAGTACGACTACAGCTATTTTAGTTCTAGTCTTCATGCGTGTGTGTTTAGCAGTGTGATTTGGTCCCTCTGCCTTAACATCTGATGATGTATTGCTTTTACTGATTTTTAGCAGAAGAATCTTCAAAAAGCACTTCATGGAATTTGTTTCTGAATTCCTTATTGTGTCATTTTTTTTTCATTACTAGTGAAAAACTTTAAGTGATCCAGATCTAACTCACAGTAACTTTTGACCACCAGACTAAGGATATAATTAGGAAAATAGAGGCTTTAGAATTATAAAAGATTCTGGACATCAATTTCCTGATCCTTTTTAACTATTTTGTTTTGTTTTATATTCCAAGTTCAGAGTTTATAAAAGCTTGAAGAGTGTTATATTTAGAAGTATCTGTAAGATTTTGCTAGTTATACATCAGGATGCTTAAAATCTCCTCATTAGATTGCCTTATAGTTATGCTTTTCTATGGTCCAGAATCCTCTCAAAACTTTCTGGCTTTTATTGTCATTATTATGTGATATGACATTAAAGCAATTTGCTTTTCTTCAACCTTCATGTCACTCTTGTCTATATTATTAACTCAGTGGGCTAAAATGCTAACAACTTCAAATAGTCCATTGGTCGTCATAGCAACTGACACTAAAGCTAAATATAATCAGCCTTTTGGGTTTCATGTTTTAAATCCTTACTGGTATTTTCAATCTTTTTTAATTCTCTTAACTGACCACAAAATGTGGGCCAAAGTGTGTCTTGAAAACACAAGTTTGTTTGAAATGATGCAGTAGCTATAGCTTTAGGTATGCTTTAAGATCTGTTCAGAGCCAGTTCAGTTCCACCAAATGAAGGGCCAGAGAACCCCAAAATGCATGCTTGTGAAATACTTTAGGGGCAACACAAGGTTCTAAATCTATAAACTAGAGATTATCATTGTAGTTATTTTCTGTGTTTTGTTTTTCCATCCTTTTACACATCTTTGTAAGATTTTGTATGTTCCTAAAACTATAAATTTTACACTCTACATATCTATAGTGAAAATCCTTTATAGGAAGATTTTAAGAAGAATGACTCCTGTAAAGGTCCTGTTATCTGCATTATGTACATGTGACATTCTATCTGTAAACTTTGTGAAGATCCACTTTCTAGTTTATGCTTGACCCTCTCATTTTATCTCTCTTAAATTATCTCTTTTTCTGTACTGCTTTCAGAATCCAGAATTTCATTGTCATTCTAAGGCAGCATTGAGAGAAATAAAATACAGCAAACAAAAATAAATAAAGAGAAACTTCAGTTCTGTCTTACTTCACAAACTAAATCATCTTGCATCCATTCAGTAATCCATTGCCTTCCTCAGAACTGTTTAAACCTTTTCAGGCATGTCTCATTCCTACAAATCCTTATGTGTTGTGCCCTACTCTTCTTCATCTCCATTCCAGAGCACCATTTTTTTTCACAGTTACCAGCATCCAAGCCTTGGTTAATCTTGTTAACTCCCAGGTCTCTGGAGATGCTCTTATTTTTTAAGTTCCCTTTCCACCTCCAGTTTCCAGAAGAAAGAACACTATTATCAGCAGCACCTTGAGTGTTGAATATGCATAAGATGTTCTGATGGGTGGATCATCTTGTCAAAGTCTCTTACATAATAGATCAGTGGTGACACTATGTCCTTTCCCTCCCCAGCCCCTAATTCTCAAATCAATCCCTTTTCTACTCTGAATATTCAATACTGATCACTTCCTGGATCCCTTTTGATTATCTCCGAGTCATTGTTCTTAAAGTTTCTCTTATGATTTCAAAATCTTCTCAAATAAATATCTTCTAAAGATACTTTCATTCTCAACATTCTCAGTAAGTAGAGATAGAGATATATGGAGATTATGTAAGCATACATGTATTAACAGCATCTAGTACAATGTGAGACATGTAACACTGAAATCTATAGTCTGTCTGTTTTCAATCAGTATCACAAAGGAAAGAGATAAATGTAAGTTAAATGTAACTTAGAAAATGAGGACTAAGGAAACGGACTTTGATAACATCTGAACAGTTCTATATCTGTGTATTCTTTACGGTGCCCAGGCACTCCAAATCTCTTAAAGAGAAAAGCAAAGACAGCATTTCCTTATTTCCCTAAAATGTTTACCTTGTACATTACTTTTTTTTTTCTCTTTCAATGCATCAACCTTCAAGGAAGGACAAGTTGGGAGAAACAGTTACAAGGAAATCAACCTGAATATCTTTAACCTTCACACATGTGCTGGCTGAAACGTACCCTCTCAGAGTTGATGTATTTATGTTTCCTCTTCACACACTCAATAATCACTCTTACTCTTCCAATTCACAGAGGGAAATGCACTTAGCAACCTTAATCTTGTTATTGATACATTAGTCCAGAATGAAATATCTGGCAAAGCACCAGACACATTGAACTTGTTCTTGGATCGAGAAATCGTGAGTGACCTTTAGGTTTGTGTAACAGACGCTTTTGCATCTCAAGTGATTACATTGTTTGACCTTCAATAGGATTTAAGCTAGACCTAATAGGATAATCAGTTAACAAATTGCTGGAAATATGTTTTGTATAAGAAAACACTATATAATATTTTTTTCTGTTTATTTTGGAAAATATCCGTGACTTAAAATCTCATATTCTTTTATAGGCTAACAACTTCCTTAGTTTTCAACAGAAAAATGAAGGATATAATAATCAATATGTTGTATCACCATCAATATGTTATGAGCATTAAAGCACGTGAATTAATTAGAAAAATATCTTTGATTAAGGGATGTATTCCTGGTCAATGTTTTGGTCAATATAAATATTTGGGAGTATATTTATATTGCTTGGCTCAATAATTTGCTAATATAAGTTTAGGTATAATTCAGATAAACATTGGAATATCAGATGTGCTCATATGTCTTCCCCAGATAACTTTTTATTCATAAACAAATGAATGTCTTAAGATATAATATTATAGTTTCAAAAAGCATGCATAATTATAATTATATAATTAAAATTATAGTTCAAGAAGAATATGTAAAGTTGTAAAATTTCTAACTACTTAGCAAGTCTATATTTTCATATTTTGATACAGATACTGAGTATCAAACTTTTGTTTATTTCATGAATTCATAAAAAGTATAAAATTGTTGAACTTTAAAATATCAGTAATAAAGTAAATAATTATGGCTAAGTTTATGATTTTTGATGGAATGTTTAAAATTTTGTAAGGACTACTCCAGTACAGAAAGCTTTCTGGGTTACATATAAACAAAAATACCATAAGACGCATGTGTATGAAACATCTTTGTGAAGCATGTATGTAGGTGCCCAGACTTTTCTCTGATTTTTTTACTTTCCTCTGTTTTAGTCTCCTTCTCTGGCCTCATGGCTTGCTACGTGTAGATTTCTTGAGCTTACAAGGTGACCAAATAGCAAATCAAATTATATAGTCAGTTTAGATACATGATGCTATTAGTAGATTTTAGGCTCAGCCATTACTAAAATTCCACTGAGAAGCAATGGCAGACACATCGGACACTGGGTAAAGTATCCATTGAACAAAGGGACATAAATCTTTGAACTAACATGTACATATTTAAATAAGGCATTAAGAACAATAAACAGAAATAGCTGGAAAAGGTTGTCAAGACACTTCAAACTCTCAATGGGATATTTGGAGAAAGCCTTCACAGGTACTGAGGTTTCAGATAGATGGAGCTTATGAACCCAAAGGAGTGAGACATGTAAATATCTAAGACCTTCATTACAGCAGGAGTGAAAGTGTGTTGAATTATTGAGAGATTGTCATGGGCATTAACTTATTTGAGCTGTGACCTAGGGAAGGGGAGGTTAAAGAGGCGAACACACAGGATAGTGAGGAAGAGAGACATGGAAAGCAGTCCTGGCAGAGATCCTGTCAACAACACAGGACACAGTTAGCAGTAGGCTAGAGAACAGCAGAAGAAAGTCTGGGGGTTGGAGACAGTGTACTGAAAGAAGGGATGCTGGCACCCGCCTGCTCCCATGAACCTCCCATTGAAGGGAGGGGAAGAGCCTAAAATATGTATCTAGGTGAGTTGAACCTTCACTGCTTTATTGTACAGTTGTTTGCTTAATGATGGATCAGGCAACCACAGAACCCACTCCCCATTTCTCCCAAGTTTATGTGCCTCCTCTGCATGTTCCATATTTATTAAAGTCAGAGGAAATGTGTTCTATAACATTTTGTCATGCATCAAAAGCAAAACTAATTAACTAACTAACTAACTAAATAAATAAATAGCTTTTACTTAGTACTATCTTAGTCATGGGAGTATGAAATATGTAAGAACAGGTCCCTAGAACCTGAGAATAACACCACACATACACACACACACACACACACACACACACACACACACACACACACACACAATTCCAAGTGTCAAAGATTCTGTAGAAATCAGGCTGTGGGCATTATGCTTTATACTGAAGGAGAGTAATGATCAGTAATGAGGGCAACTGAATAATATAGAAAACCCTTTAAAAACAAGATGACCATAATAGTTAGCTGGGCTATACAAACAAGTGTGGTATGTATTTCAGGTAATGATTACTTTCAAGTTTCATTACTCTAACAAGTTTCTAGTGATCAGACACAAATATTAAGACTCACAAACTTATTTCGTGTTAGAGCTTCATTGAGTGGAACCAAGTAGGTTGCTAATAAGAAGTTCTATGACTATCAGATTCAAAAGTTAAACTTTGTCAGTATTAACCCAAAACAACATATTTAAGTGACAGGCAAAGATGAAACAGTCTAGTTAAAGTGACATTTCATCCTCCATAAACTGGGGAAATCAAATGAAAAATGGATATGAAAAGAGGAAAAAGTGAGTACAGGTTGGTAAATTTTACTTGGAGAAGGAAGCTGTAAATAATTATTTGTTTTAATGTCTACTGGTAAACACTTAAACCAGATGAATAAATCAAAATTAATACAACAAACTGAACCTAGGTATAGGTACACACACAATGAACACATCAATCATATATGCCATCTTCTTGCTTTAAGTCGGTGCTTAAATATCACTACTGTTAAGACATATGGCAAATCTCCTGTCCTCTACCACTTGGATATAATAATCCATAGAAATGTTATAAATTGATAAAAATTATTGTAAATGTCGAGGTTTAAGACAGGTAAAAAATAAGATAATCAAATCCCAGCAAAGCATGGTGGTACGAAGGAGAAAGACATATCATAGGAACCTGGAGTGGGTTTCACTGGAGCACAGATAACACTATAAGAAACTATGGACTGTGAAGTCTGAGTGGCAGAGGGCAAGAGATTTTCAATAACACAATATTTTGGAATGATCCCATCTGTGAGATAGATTTTCTATGTTTATCTGTACCTATAAAGCTATGACACATTTTACAGTCTCTACTAAGACTCAGGTGGACGTCTACCTGTCAGCCTGCCTTTTTTAATTGTTATGATAGTTAAAATAAAATAATTATTAAGATCTAACTAAAGAAGTGCTGAAAAACTAGTAATGACTACACTAGTCTTAATTTTATTAAGCTTATTTGAGCTTAAATAGATATTTATCCAGAGGTATCCTAGAAACACACAAGAATAGAACTATTTGCCACGACTAAACATCCCAATTACAATTGAAAGTTCAATGAGACATCACCTCATCCATCAGAATGGCTACTACAAAAATATGGAAATAGGCTAAATAGTATTCATGCTGAGAAATCAGAGCTTGTTTTGGAGGTTTATGTGATACATTTTCTATATAAAATAGAATGACAATTCTTTGAAAATTGGAACTACCATATGATCGAATAACTGTATTTTTGGTCATATATTACTTCGTATTTAAAAGTACTATCATAAAATGATATATGCAGGCTGTATGTATAGTATCATGCACAGAATCCAGGAACGAAGAGCAACACTGATATCTGTAGAATGTTTGATATGAACCATATAGTAGAATCTACCCTTAATACTAAAAGAACTAATGCAATATGGTAAACATTAATGAATTAAGGGTATTACCACTAGTGAAATAAACGAGTCTTAGAGAACTCATATGATGTCATTTACATGAGCTATCTGGATATGTTAAATTCGTAAATGCAGAGAATAGAATGTTGGCTTACAGCCGTTGTGGAAAGCAGAAAACAACGAGCTGCCATGAGTGGCTATGGCGTTTTTGTTTTGTAGGGTTAAAATTTGAGAGATATATCGTACAGTAATGTATCTACTAAGAATTGCTATGTAGCACATTTGTAAATGGCTAAGAGGGCTAAAGAAAAAAGTCACAGTAAAAGTGCTAGTTTTCTTTTTTAATTGAGACTTCTCCTAATCTCAACCTCTTTTAAGCAATTTGCTAACTCTTCTTTATCTCTGTTAACAAGTTGTTCCCTTAATAATAATTACCACTTTATTTTCTATGTTTCTCACAATATTATCCACTGAAAATAGACTCCAAATTTTATTTTCTTATGCTTCTCTTAGGGATGCATTACTGTAAAAATGGCCTCACACATTTACTTCACAAAATGAAAGAATAGAAACAACCACTTGCTGTATGTTATCATTTCAAACCCACACCTCTCAACATTCCTAGAACAGCAGAGCTCTATCATGACAAGAGGGTCTTCAACACATGAAATGTCTTAAATACATTTCTATAATTAAATATAAGATAATCAAATTGTAATTATTAAGAATGTTACTTATAGATGGCTAAGATTGAATAAAAAATACTCTTAATTTTAAGAAGAAAAAAATAGCCATTAATAAAGAATCAATATAAAATGCCACATATTAGATTTTTTCCTAACTGAGCTGTTTCTAGATTTTATAAGCTAAAACTTTTGGGCAAACTTGAAATTGAGGACATGTCACACACTGTGTTAATTACTATCTTTTTTTAAAAAAAAAAATTATTATTCTCTCATATATAACTTTCCGATTACAGTTTTCTCTCTATTCCCTCCAGTCTTGCTCCCACATCTCTGCTCTCCATCAAACCCAACCATATGCCTCTCCTCAGTAAAGATCAGAGCACCCAGCGACATACACCAGACACAGTATAACAAGCTAAAACAAGACCAGGCATATACCATTATATCAAGCCTAGATGTGGCATCCCAGTAAGAGAAAAAGGGTCCCAGAAGAAGGCAAGTGAGCCAGAAATAGTCCATGCTCCTTTTGCTAAGAGTCCCACAAAAACACAAAGCTTCTGAGCTATTACATGTATGTAGAGAACCTAAATCAGACCCATATAGGCTCCCAAATCTCTTCCAGGCCCAATGAGTCCCGTAAGTTGATTCTATTGGCCATGTTCTTGTGGTGTCCCTGTTCCCTCTTGTTTCTTCTCTGGGGCATCCTTTCTCTGTAGTAACCTTCATCCTCCTCCTCTGCAGAACTCCTGGAGATCCACCTAATGTTTGGCTATGAGACTCTGAATGTGCTGCAATCAGTTGCTGGATGAAGTCTTCCTGGTCTCTTTGATGAAGAGTCCGCTAGACTCTATTCTGCAGGCAGGACAAATTGTAGATTGAAAGTTTGAAGATAAACTGGTGTCTCAATTCCTATACTGGAGATCTTATCTATTTACAGAACATGCTGTTTCAGATTCTATTACTAGGATTCCTTGCTAGGATTACTCTTATAGATTCCAAGGAATTCCCATTGCACTAGGATTCTATGTGGAACCCCAATTCCAGCTGTTAATCACAGTATTTCTCCCCCACTCAAGCATGATCCCTTCTGTTTCCAAACCCACACACTCTCATTTGACCTTTGAAATTTAATAGATTTCCTCTTCCCAAGGAGACACTGTTTCAGCCCTCCTTGTTATTTAGCCTTTCAGGATTTGTGAATTGTAGCATGATATCATTTGCTTTACAGTTAATATTTATTTATAAGTGAGTAAATACTATACTCGTCTTTCTGGGAATAGGTTACCTCACTCAGAATGATTTTTATCTAATTCTATCCATTTACCTACAAATTTCACGGTGTTTTTAACACCTGTGTAATACTAATTTTGTAAATGAACCACATATTTTTTAATCTAATCTTCAGTTGAGGGTCATCTAGCTTGTTTTAGTTCCTGGCTATGAACATAGTTGAGCAAGTGTCCTCTTCACAGAACGCAATGATTTGGGGCATTATATGCAGGAATAGCTGGGTCTTAAGGTGGATGTACAATTCTGCACTTTAACCATCAGCAGAGGAGTTTTCTCCTTGTTCCGCATTTTCTCAAACATGACCTGTTACTTATCTTTTTGATCTTGGCCATTCTGACAGGTATAAAATGTAATTGCAAAGTTATTTTGATTGGCATTTCCCAAATGGGTAAACATATTGAACATTTCTTTAACTGTTTCTCAACCATTTGAGATTCCTCTCTTAAGAATTCTGTGCTTAGATCTGCACCCCATATTTTAATTGGATTATCTAGTTTCTTGATTCTATGTATTTTGAATATTATCTCTCTATTAGATGTGGTGTTACAGATTTTTTTTCCATTCTGTAGGCTGCCATTTTGTTCTATTGATGGTGTTCTTTGGCTTAGAAAAAAAAAAGATTTTTCAGTTTCATGAGACTTATTAATAGTTAATCTTCGTGCCTGCAGGACCACTGTTCTGTTCAAGAAGTTGTCTTCTGTTCCAAAGCTCTTCCTATTTCTCTTCTATTTGGATTTCTGTTGAGGTCTTTGATCTACTTTGACTTGAGTTTGGTACAGGGTGATATAAATGTATATATTTGCTTTCTTCTACATAGTGAATTCATTTAGACCAACACCATTTTTTGAAGATACTTTCTTTTATCCAATATCACACAGTTTTTATTACTACATTTCTGTAGTACAGCTTGAAATCAGAGATGGTGGTACATACAGAATTTTTTTTTTAGTTGAGTACTGTTTTTGTAAGGTGTGTAAGGAGTTGTGTTGGAGTTTTATAGGAATTACATGAAATCTGTAGATTGTGTTTGGTAGTTAATCCTACCAGTCCTTGAGAATAGTAGGTCTCTCTATCGTCTGATATCTTCTTCAATATCCTTCTTCAAAGACTTGAAACTTTTAATACATAGACTGTTTACTTGCATAGAGTTACCCCAAGATATTTCATACTATTTGTGACTGTTTTGTTTCCCCTTTGTCATTTGGATATAGAAAGATACTGATTTTTTTTTTTTTAATCTTCTATCAAGCCACTGTGCTAAAGGTGTTCATCAGCTGTAGGAGTTGCCTGGTAGAGTATTTAATGTTGCTTAGGAATACTATCATCTGCAAATGAAATACTTTGACTTCTTCCTTTCCAGTTTGGACTTTCTTGATCTCCTTTAGTTGTCTTACTTCTCTTGCTAGAACTCTCAGAAAAAATGTTCAATAAATACTGCCAGAATAGAAGGCTTGTTCCACCACATGTAGCATCTCTTATTCCTGACAATAGTGGAGTTTCTTTGAGCTTTCACTATTTAATATGACATTGACTGTAGGCATGAAAATTATCTTTATTATGTTTAGATATGTCCCTGTTACCCCTGATCATTCCAGGACTTTTATCATGAAGGGATGTTGTGTTTTGTCAAAGGGTTGAGATGATCATGTTTTGTTTTTTAATTCAGTTAGTTTTTATGGTGGATTACATTGACAAGTTGAGATTTCCCTGCATCTCTGGGATAAAGCCTGCTTAGTCATAGTGATGGCCTTCTTAATGTATTCTTGGGTTCCATTTCTGAGTAAATTATTGATTATTTTTGCATCAATGTTCTTGAGGGAAATTGGTGTGTAAGTCTTTTTGTTTTATTGAGTCTTCGTGTGGCTTGGGTATCAGTGTGACCTTAGCAATCACAGAAAGAATTTGGCAATATTACTTCTGTTTCTATTTTGTGAAATACTTTGAGGCCTGTTAGCATTAGCTCTTCTTTGAAAGTCTGGTAGAATTCTGCACTAAAACTATGTGACCCTGAAATGTGTGGTCCTGGGCTTTTATTGGTTGGGAATCCAATGACTGTTTCTATGGGGGGAGTTATAGATCTATTTCAATTGTTTATCTGATCTTGGTTTAACTCTTAGTAAGTGGTATTTAAATTTTTTCTCTTTCTTTTAGACTTTCCAATTTTGTGGAGTACAGAGTTTTGAACTATGACCTAATGATGATCTGGATTTCCTGTCTACTGTCATACCTCCTTTTTGTTTCTGATTTCTTAATTTAGATACTCTGTGTGTGTGTGTCCTTTAGTTAGTCTATCACTTTATTTTCTTAAAGAAGCATCTCTTTCTTAAATTAATTCTCTGTATTGTCCTCTTTGTTTATATATTATTGATCTCAGCCCCCAGTTTGATTATTTCCTGCCATCACTTCTCTTGGGTGTGTTTTCTTCTTTCTGTTTTAGAGCTTTTTGGTATGCTGTTAAAATTGCTACTATAACCTCTAATTTCTATATTGAGGCACTTAGTGCTGTGAACTTTCCTCTTAGCACTGTTTCATTTTCTCCAAAGTTAGGGTATGCTGTACATTCATTTTTATTGAGATCTAGGAAGTCTTTAATTTCCTTATTTATTTCTGCTTCAACCCAGTTGTTCCTTTTGCTGTGGCCAAATATCTGACAAATAACAACATAAGTGAGGACATGTTTATTTTGACTTAGAATTGGAGGAGACAGTGGCAGTAATACATGGTGGCAAAAGTATTATTTGGTAGCATGTCACTTTGCATCTGCCTTCAAGAACAGAGAGTATGAAAGGAGTGGAATTTGATTGTCAAGTTCAAGGCCTACCCCAGGAACTAACTTCTTCCAGCAAGGTTCTATCTAGATCCTTAGGAATCCTTCATCACCAACTGGGAATAAAGGGTTCAGACACTTTAGCCTCTGGGAGCTTTTCACAAACTACAGTGTATATAAAATTCATACTCTGCCTTTATTGAGACACCATTATGAACTTAGTCTTTATTATTCTAAACTCTTAGTTCTTTCTACATATAACTATATAGACATGATTAACATTCTGTTAACTTTGAATTAAGGATGTTCCTCCTTGAAGCCAAATTCCATTAACCTTCAGGAGGTTTTTTTGTTTTTTAATTTGGCCTAAAAACTTCTTATCTGAAATTATAATTATTATTCATATTCATTATTAGTAATTATTAATAATTATTCATTACTTAATAATTACAGGTAATTAGGATGATATTTCATAGTGCTATTACTATTAAATTAGTCAATACCTGCAAAGCTCTTTTAAAAATCCTTAAAGATGGGTATTGATTACAAGATTGTCATTTCAACACTCAGAAGGCAGACACAACAAGAATGTAAGTTCCTAGACAATCTAAAAGTGTCATAGAGAGACTTTGTTTCAAAACAAGCAAACAAACAAATAAACAATCAATTTCATGAACTTAGAGCTGAATGAACAATTTTCAACAGTTTTTTAAATAAATAAGAACAGAATGTTGCAATATTTAAATTAATTTTCAATTATGTATTCATGTGTTTAACACACTATGTAAATACTTTCCATTCAAAATAAATGTAAATTTAAAACCTTACAAGTGTACACAAAGGATTACACTCAATTTTATGACTTGTTTAACTATTTTTGTACAGCTTTACAACATGATTCATTTTTCTGCTTAAAATATATCTTGAATAAATTTTCATGTTAGAACATACACACATTTCTTTTCTGTCATAATTTTATAAATCACAGAAATAATTTTGAATAATCTGTACTATACTTCTATCATAATTGAATATTGGTCTTCATATTATTACAGGTTTTTTTTTATTATTCTTTGAGTGTTTGGTTCACAAGCCTAGAGTCTACAGTAGTCAGTAACAAATTATTTTGCTCTGTTTATAATAACTCTCCTACCTTCTAAAGAAAAAAGAAGGCCTTACTACAGTCAAGGCTTTGTAATAAAAAAAGAGCCTAAAACCTATGAATTCATCTTAAATATTAAAGAATGAATAGGTAAATAAATAATCTTTTAATTCCCTCCTTCAAATAATGATTTTATGCAAACAGTAAAACTCCTACATTATAATTTGCTTGTTTGTTGTTTGAAATAAGGTTTATCTCTGTACCCTTGGCTGTCCTAGAACTCACTCTATAGACAAGGCTGGCCTCTGCCTCCCAGGTTCAGGGACTAAAGGTGTTCAACACCATCAAATAGCACATTATAAAAATGTAAAAGTGATGACAAGAATCCAGAGGAAATCTCCAGTAAACATCACTGAAAAATAAACCACAGCTGGTCAGCAGAGATGGGGCAAGGCAGGCTGAATTCAAAACTAGTATCGTGACAAAGGAAGGAAATATATTTACAGCACAGATATCATCCTCCCTTCAATAAAGGGTTGGGAACCTTCCCTGTCATGACCTCCATATCTAGAAGAACAAGCCCTAGAAGAAATTAGAAATTTGACTCTGCATGGTTGAGTCAGCACTTCTCACTCTCCCACAGTCTGACAGATGAAGGACTTATATTTTGAAAAGGGTAAGTAAGATAATCTCTGTACAGGTAAAGGGATAATAAATTTAAACAAGGAAAGAAGTAAACATTCTTCTATGGCAATGAGATATCCAAAACATGGCCCCAATCTTCTGCCACAGCACATGGTAACATACTAGAAAAATAGTATAAACATATCAGGCAGGACATGGAAATGTTTTCTTTAGTCAATGTGGTAAGGAAGGAATTCTAAAATTTCTAACACCTCCCAAAAATAGCCTAGTAGATCATACAGTACACACCTAGCATAAATTTTCACAGCTTATTAGTGTTCTATTCCTGAACTAAATGTCAAAGGATAACTAATTCAATCATTGAAATAATTTGTACATGAACCCAACATGTCAATCTAAGAAGGGGTGTGGTAACTCCACTTATGATCCTGTCACTAAGAATAAAAATAGGGGTTTTTGGAGTTTGAAGCCAGCCTGGGACATAGTGATAACCACGGAGCAAAAGGAAAACAATAGTATCCTTAGCTATATTGAGATTTGATCTTACCACAGTCAGAAGTTTTATTATAAATAAAACATTTTATAATTGTTAGCGGTTGTATACAGTTATTTGAAATATAAATTAGTCTAACCACTAGTGGAAACCAGGAAGAAGTTTCCGCAAAAATACAAGTAAAAGCTACCATATAATCCAAACACACCACTCCTAATGGATCATGGGAAGAATCAGAATTGCCATAAAATATGAAGTCCCATATACTCAATATGTTAACATGCAGTCCATATCCACAGTCGGAATTTAATCAGCTCTAAATGAAAGAGTTGTTTAGAGATGATATTATTGAGTTAAGTGAAATAAAGCCAAACTCAGTAAAACAAATCTTGTTTTCTCTCATCTAAAACCTCTAGATTTTTTAAGACATGAAAGCACAGAGTAACACAATTTTTTTTACATGCATTAGTATTTTGACTGTATATATGTGCATGGTTGTATCTGTAAAGGCTAGAAGAGGGCTTTTGATCTCCTGAAATTTAGGCTACATTAAGTTGTGAGACACCATCAGAACACTGAAGACCTAACCTGTGCTCTATGCAAAAGCACAAGTATCTCCAACCCAAGTGTGACTTTCTGAAATAAATAGTCTATTGAGAGAGTGATAGGGAATAATAGAGACCAAACATGATAAATGTGCCTTGTATACCTGTATAAATACGGCATCCTGAAATCAATTATTTTAATTAATATATACCCATTAAAAATAATGTCAAAACAAAGCAATCATCTTCTTACCTAATGTATTATTTAGATATCTGAAGAAATGTCACAAAAGTATAATAGTTCCCTACTGTATACTTTACCTGTTTGGCTCAATATTGCACCACCACTTTCTTTTCTTTTAGAAGTTAAGGCAGGAAAAAAAACAAAAACAAAACAAAACTTCCCATATCTTTTGTTAATGTCTAGGAAGAGGCCAGGCACCATGCATCAAATAATTAACCTGACAATCTAATTTTACTTTGCAAACATAAGTAGGAATACGTGGAGAACAAATAAAAGTTTATCTAATTTATACCTTGACCAAATAAAGTGAAATATTCATAATATGAAGCCTTCAGTAGTAAATCTTTATGGAGTAGTTAACTGCTCCTGATTAGACCTTTTCTTTTTTTCTTCAAAGGTTCGGCATTGGACCTCTGTCCTTGCACACACAAGGCAAGCTCTCCAGCACACCCACATTATTTGGCTACCTGTTATCAATTTGTGTCTTTCAGTCATTTTTCTTCTTCTGTCCTTACACTGAACTTATGTCTAACATGGTTTTTGCCTCTTCTGTTTATATCAGCACATAGTATTATCTGTAAGAGCCCAAGGAAACAAAATAACTATGGTGCTGGTGTGTAAAAAATATACTGACCTCAAGACCATGCATTCAGTACCTCTTCGCAGGTCTACTTCTTGTACAATTTAAACAAAATGTTAGGTCATTGAAATATGCCAGATGTCCTATGTGCTCTCACTAAGACAACAAAATATTTACCTCCAATGTTTGGTTCTCTTCTACAGGAACTTTGAAAGTTATCACTGGTAGATAAATGGAGTGTTTAAGAATCAAAAGACAAATCTCAGGGTGTTGTATTATGTTTCTGATCTGGACTTTCTGGCCTAGACTTATGGCCCAGACTTTCCCGTCTAGCCTTAAGGTTCAGACCCATAGACTCACAGACCCAAAGACCAGCAGACTCACAGAGACACATAGACACATACATTAATTCTATGCTGAATGACCTGGGGCCCAGGCAAATAAGTACTAACTCTTTACCCTTGAACTAACCCATGATTCTCATCCTGTTCAGCCATGCGGTACTTTCTCAGAGCAGTATATAGTTGTCCTCTGCATCTGCTGGTTTCTCTATGGCATCTCTGCTCTGTTCTTCCTATTCCCAGAGTTTTCCCAGTCTGGTAGTCCCGCCTACACTTCCTGTCTGCCTTTGGCCAATCAGAATCTATGAAACCAGTAGGCAGGACAATTATTTACAATGTAAAAACATAATCCTACTATATCAGGGGTAGACAGAAAATTTATTTTTGAAGAATTGACAATTATATTGATTAATAGGTAACTGAAATTCTCTAAATGAGCATCATGTACATACACACTTATGCATATATATATATATATATATATATATATATATATATATATATATATATATATATATATATATATGAAGGAGTATATTAGAATATTGGATGCTAGATGCCAGATAGGTAATAAGGTCCAGTAAAAAAAAGGCAAGTACATCAGAAAACATTACATTTAACCATGTTTCCTATGAGTAAATACATTTTTATTAATATGGCACATAAATATTTTCTGGAGGTGTCAATTGAATATATAGGGATTTGTTTGTTTAGTTCCAGTGAGTGCCCAATATAACTTGAAAAACTATTGCTTTAAAGAAACATAACTTAAGCATGTAAAAACTAAAGCAAGTATATTATCTTTTCTACTCTAAAATCAGACAATTGGTCATCCATTACACTAGCAATAGTGATGTTTAACATCTTATAATATTCTTATGACGTTACTAGTGTCTCTTATACAGCAGGCCACTTACTAGCAGATGAGGCAGAAGGATTGAGCAAAGATAAGTTTCTGCCTATAAAGGCAGACTCTCCTAGGAGATAAAGATACATAAAGAACAATTATCCATTGGCATATAGGACTGTTATCCTATCAGTGGGGAGGCAGAGGCCAAAAGATGGTTTGTTACGAATTTGCAAGTTCAAGATCAACCTAGACCACATAGCAAGTTCCAGGCTTATCAGGGCCACGGAAGAAGACCCTGTAACACGAAAACCCAGCATAGCAGCAACAGAAAAGCAGTTGTAATCTGGGCATATACTGCATGCCTTTAATCATCGCATGACAAGAGGATATGAATGTCATGGCAGGCTAGGCTTCATAATGAGACCCTTTATATAAATTGACCTAAGAATATAATAAGCAATTATCAAATGCACAAAGTGTCAGCAAAGAAAAAGTCACTGTTTTTTTAAAAGCCATAAACTTAAATAAATGATAATAAAACATTGCAGTGGTCATCTGACATTTCCCTGTCCCAGTAAACTGTGATTTGTAGAGAGTAATAATACAGCTATCAGCAGAAGCCAGCCACTCATGTGCATGTGTGATCTGTTACCATTTTGGCATACTATCTACATGAAACTGATAATATTTTGGCTTCCTGCATGGTGTGTAATAGCCTTTAGATAAGATAATGTTTCACCAGTGCATAAATCAGTACGCAACTATTAAAATACAGAGCGGCCATATCTGTGAGTTATGATGATAGCCTATGTGAACTATTTTTCTAAGCAAATTAAATGTAATAGCAATAGAGATAGGTTTTAGAAGAGAAAAGAAAGTAGCAGAGGTACTGTTGTCAGTGAAAATACCCTGTGTAGGGAAGCAGAGGACACTCTGCGTGAGCCTAGTCCTGAGAGAATGTGTGTTATTGACATAGGCATGGCCATGTCAAGAACTCTAAAGAAAGGGAACTGACAAAGCCTTTGTCCAGTGACCAAGTATGAGTGTTCACAGCGTTTTGAGATAATGTCCACTAGGGCTTCCCTTTCTTGTCATTTGTGGCCTGAAGAATGCTTTCATACAGAAACTGGTTCACTGAGATCAAATGAATATGTCTTCTTGACCTAGCTATATGCCATAAATACTGCCTCGTCATTTAGGTTTGTATGACAGCCTTACCATTTTACTGTATACAATAATCCTACCTCTCTGTTCAACTATATATAATAAACATACCGAGGTTCCAAGGTACCATGGTTTCTCCAGGAGAGATCCAAGACCACTAAATCGTGCTTTGTATCTGTTTGGGTGATTGTCTTTCCTCATTGCTTGACGTCTCCAGTCAGGCTCAGGTCCCTGGACGCCGTGTAGACAAGGCAACCTCTGTGTTTTCCTTTGCAGGAAGGCAATGGTATGATCTGAGTATAAACATCTTTATTTTGTTGATATACAGTATATGGCTCAAGGGGACGAAAGATCACATAGGACACTGGCTACTAGTTTTGGCTTTTTCAGTTCCCAATGTAAAAGCATTTTGCAGGATACAGATGTTGTCTTCTTAGTGTGTATAGAAAGTAGCTGGACAATAGGCAGTCATTCAGAAGAAAAAGTATACACGTAGTTGTGCATGGTTTCTAAGAGAACGCCAGCATAAGCTTTGTTTTTGCTGCTCGATAGCTCCAGGCAATGTGAGAATGTTTTAAGATTTATTGGAAAGGGAAGTGAGATAGAGAATGAGGCCAGTGCCTGGGTTTTGTAACAGTATTGCCTTTGATTACTTCACAAGGTAATGTAAGGTGCCTGAGTCCTGAGTGGCATGGAAAGCATGTGATTTTGCTTACCTCAAAAGGGATGAGAATCTACTTGTGAAGCTTATGGTATTGGAATTTGAAATTCCTCAATGATTTTAGTAAATTTTGTTCCAAGTGAGCAGTTTTCAAAAATATCTATCTCCCTTCATCCCCATATCTCTTTCATATTCTCCTTCCTTCCCTTCCCTTGTGCACATGCGCGCGCGCGCGCGCGCGCGCGCGCGCACACACACACACACACACACACACACACACACACACTTTTTATACTCTCATATGTGTAGACATGTCTAAGGCTGATTCAGCCAATTCTATGAAAAAAAAAAAAAGAAAAGTACTATTTTAAGTAATTGGCCAAAAAACAATAAATAATTAACCAACACCCTTCCCTTGGGGGTCTGTGTTTTTCAGATGGTTGTCAAGAGCTGCCTGATTAAAGCCTCAGGACAGCAGTAGCAAATAATCAACTACTTCTTCCTTAATTCTTTCTGTCTTGGCAATACACCTTTTATTCCTTAAGTATTTTCATTGAATATATTCTAAAGCATGCATTACATAAAATCATAATGTTGTGTCTCCTTCTACCATGGCTTTTGCAGAGTCTTTTAATTTATATTCTCCCCTCCAGCACCCCACACTCCTCCTCGTTTCTGCGTTGTATTTTTTCTTACATGGAAGATCCACAAAGTCAGGTGTATTTGATGACACTTTCTGAGTACTGACAAGCAAGGTGTTTCTTGAATTTTCCCTGTTATCCAGCTGCCCTTTATCATGATAAGGACAATTTCCCTGAGTCACTAACTCAACACAGTTCTGTAACACAGATCAAGAAGCTGAAAACCAACTACACAATTTTCCTACCTAGTGTAACATGTATCTCTCTCAGAGATTTTAGTGAAATCAATCTACCTTTGATTACATATTTGGCTGACAAGCTTAGAAGGCTGAATATGTCCAAGATGCTTCAAAGACTGAAATGTTTAGAAAAAGAATTGCCACAACACAACAGAGAAGAAAGACATAAAATATACAATATGAAAATATTATATAAAACTTATTATTTCTAAAATGTGGGGAGAAAACAGCAGTTGTGGCTATAGAAAACAAAAATAAAACAAAATCTGAGTCATTCAACACTTGTTTAAATAGGGATTGTTCACACAAGCAATTTAATTTAAAATAATGAAATATATTAAATATTGAAGCTGTATTTGTCTAAAGATGATATATTTTTATTTTATTGTAAAGGCATCAACAAAATTGCCATGTACTTAAAGATCCATTTGGTGTGAATTCCTCTGTAATATTAAAAGTCATTTGTAATTATAATTACAATCTTAGTGTCTTTCCTGTGTTAGAAGACTTTATATTCCACAACACATTTATCTAAACACAGTACTTGCCTTTTTCCAGGCAAACACAGTTTTGAGATTGCTAATTTTCTTTCATATTAGAAATTTATAAATTATTTCATACAACATAAAGGAATGCTCATTATCTCCTGGGGGGGGGGATCCCAGTAATGTGATATTTATCAATAAAATAAAGATTTTTTTCTCAACTCATTGCTCCTGGTTCTTGAAATTATATCTTTATAATAGATATTCCCCTTAACTTTGTGGAACATGGTGGAAGCAATTTTCTTATGAATTTGGGCTTCCACAAAAATTTGGGTCTTCAGTCATAAATGTGTCTTTAGTCTACCACATTTGTGAGAGTTTCATATTTGGTTCTTAGTAAAGTTCTGAGTGATGACAACCAGAAACACTAAACTTTATGTGAAGGAGTTCATATTTCATAATTATATATAAAAGCTTATAGTCAGCGATCTGAAAAATATGGCAAATAAATGTATTGGTTAGGTAGATGTAAGTAGACCAAATGTAAAAAGTCATTTTATACAACATTATGATGTTCAGAGATAGCCTGGTACCTATGAGACACTTTGTTATACATCAGTAGAAACAGACATTTGCAGAGCAGATTACGTGTCTGACAACAGTGTGCCTTTTCGTACCTATTTTGGACTCTCCACTTTTTAACTCACACTTTGGTCTCAGTATATTAAGCAGATTTTCTTAAATCTTGTATTGGGCTAGGTCTGAGTTAGTTCTTTTCTAGAAACAGAATTTTTCTTCTTTTAAAGTTTTTCTAGTTTTTATATCTTTATCGTGAAGAGGTCAGTGGGCAGGTTTCTTTTCTTTCTTTCTTTTCTTTTTATACCTTTCATTTTCTAATCCTAAATCTGCTAATTTTTAAGTCTTTCCATATAGCTTTCTTCGAATAAAACACTCTTCTGGGATACACAGTGTTCCTATATTTATCTGGAGAGGTCTATAGGGTAACTTAAAACACAGACATTTTAATTAATCATGTGATGTTTTTATTATTGCTGAGGGGTTACCATTTTTTTTTTTGGTTAGTGCAAATCAAACTGAGCTTTCTAGAGTAGAGATTTACCTCAGAATTACATAGCAGCATTAATGCTGTCTTTTCTGCTTGCTAATGCTTCCCAGGGAACTGTAGAGAAAGCAAGCAGGCACTCTGCTCCAGTAAAGGGATCAGTGATAAGCACTGCACAGGGTCACCTTATTTCAGATCACAGTGGTTTTGATTTGTTTTGCTTCAGTTTCTTTTGCTTATTAAAACAAAAATAAGCATAGAGCAGCTTTTGATTTCCTTTTTATTATTATTATTTTTAATTTTATTTAAATGGTTTTATCTTCCATTTTACATACTAACCACAGATTCCCCTTCCTCCTCTCATCCTGCTCACCATCCCCCCACTTTCCTCCCACCCCAACTGCCACCCACTCAAAGAGGTTAAGGCCTCCTTCCATGGGAGTCAAAAAAGTCTCAAATATCAAATTGCAGCATGGCCAAGCCCCTTCCTCTGTTTCTAGGTTGAGCAAGGTATCTATCTATAGGGAATGGGTTCCAAAAAGCCATTTTATGCGCTAGGGATAAATTATGGTCCCACTGCTAGAGGCCCCACAAATTGCCCAAACCACACAATTATCACCCACAAATCTAGTGCCTCTCTTCTAAAGAATGTATAAAGAAACTATGGTACATTTATCCAATGGAGTATTACTTAGCTGTAAAAAAATACTATGGCATTATGAAATTTGCAAGTAAATGGATGGATCTAGAAAAAAAAAATAATCCTGAGTGAGGTAACACAGACCTAGAAAGACAAGTATGGTATGTACTCACTTATAAGTGGATATTAGATGTAAAGCAAATAATAACAATGCTACAATTCATACCCCTGAGAAGCCAGTAACAAAGAGGGCCCCAAGAGAGATGTGCATGGATCTTCCCTAAGAAGGGAAAATAGATAAATCTCTTGAGTAAATTGGAAATATTGGGGCAAAGGGAAGTAGTTCACACGAGGGTGCAAGAGAATATGAGGAAACAATTGAGTTGAGGGAGGGAAAGGGGGGGGGCAATGTAAGAGATTAACCTGATGAAGGAGTCATTTGGGGGTAAGGAGGAAACCTGATGCCAGGGAAATTCCCAGGAACCCACAAGGATGAACCCAGCTATGACTTCAAGCACTAGTAATGTCCCTGAACTGGCCTCCTTGTCAATATGATGACTACCCTAATTGTCATTATCCAGTAACTGATGGAAGCAGATTCAGAGCAAGCTAGGTGGAACTTACTGAGTCTAGACTGGTACCTTTTGATTTTTAGTATTGAGGTGTCTTTGAGAGAAATATAATGGGTAAAATCAACTGTGAATAGCAGACACTATGATTGGATTGTCGTTTAATTACTAAACAGGTAGAGTTAAGAAGAAAGAGGAGATGGTGGGTGTCTTGTCTCTGTTAAGAACACTTGTTGCTCTTGCACAGATTCTGTGTTCATATCCCAGTACCCATGTGGTGGCACACAACCATCTGTAACTCCAGCCTCAGGACATCTGAAGTTCTCTTCTGACCTCTGAAGGCAGCAGGCATGCACATAATGCACATACACACATGCAGGTAAAACACTCCTAACCATAAACTAATAGACAAGAAGTAGATAGAACTCTTCTTAAAGACTAGAGGAAATAGTAGACAGTTCAAAAGGGAGGAGTGTTGGTGTGTGAGTCAAGTCACTGTGTCTAGCTAGAGTATGATGTCTAAATTCAGAATGAAGGTTCTGGGGCTTGCTGAAACGGTGATTGGATATGGGAAGTTGGAAACAGGAGAAATAATATGGCTTACATTTCCAACCAGCCACTTTGGCTATAATTTGGAAAATAAGAAGGGACAGTAGAATCTGAGTGTCCTTTGAGAACAACAATGACACAAAATTTGATTTCCTGATAGCATTTTGAGTGAAAGTTTAATTGAGGTAATGGCTATGGGATAATAAAGCATGCAGTGAAGGCTGCTGGTCTAGGAAACTATGTGAGGGGTAAGCACCATTCAAACTGGCAAGCGTTTTAATCTACTAAGTGATTGACACGCACATGTATTGTAAGAAGACCTTCGACAAACCTTAACCTTTAGTGTTTATGTGCTATAAAACATAATTTTCTATTCCACAAAGACTATCTTGATTCTTGCCTCTTTTTCATTTTCTTTTCTTTTTTTTTTTTTTATTTTGAGTAACTAAGAACTCTTTCGCTACTTTTACCAGCGTGATAATGCACGCTCTAACTTCATTCACAATTATTTCTTCAACACTGACTTCAGAATACAGAAAACTTTTTTACTGGGGGTTGGCTGCTAGATGTGGGGGCAAAACGTGTAGGATGTGCTGTGAATCACTTGATTATATCAAAAGCTTAATTTTGCCACATTGCCTAATCTGATTTTGATATTTTTAATCAGGGAAATAAGGTTATGTTTTAAACTTAACCTTGGATAAGATCCAAAAAAAGAACACTATTTTTTTGCTTCTATCTTTATGAAGGAAATTTTTCTGGCATTCTGAATTAATAACAAGTCTGTCTAAGTTAGGTATAGGTTGTGCAAAAAGGAAGACTTCAAATACTCCAGGACAGGCAGTAGATTTTTTATATGAACCTGAATATTGTGAGCACTGCATATTTGGGATATGTGCACTCCTAAGATATTAATAGGTAACTTGAGAACAAACTTCTAAGAACTGGGTCAGAGAAGGATTCGAAATGAATGATGAATGTCGAATAAGGTTTACAGCAGGTAAAGTGTTCTATTTTACAAACAGGTAATGTAGTTGCACCGAGGCCATGGTGAGCCTCACCATACAGCTTGGGGATTTCCTGATCGCTGTCCTCATTTTCTTAAAATTAAAAGCTGATGGTGTTTGCTACCTTATGGAAACATTTCAAAAGGCTGATGGTTGGGTATTTAACACTTTGTTAATGCGGGAAATCAGCATACATTTTGATGGCATCTCTGAAGGTGCTGAAGTGGCTATTCTATTCGTTTATTGAACAGTTATTTATGAGGTGAGGAAAGGTTATAGTACTTACTCTATCATCAATCCTCACCCAGAAAGAAGAACCATTATAGAAAAGGAGCATTAACTAAACTATTATGTGGATAGATTTGTTGGAAGAACACATAGGTTATTTCTCCACACTTCCATGATGGCATGTGATTTTCAAACTTCTCCATCACCTGTCAATCATGCTCTTGTAGCACCAGTGGATGTAACATTTTCTACTAAGATGGATTGTATACCCCAATCATGACACTGGAGACTCACTTCTCTTATCTCCTCTCAGGGAAGTTGTCTCTTTCATACCCTGATCTCACCAAAATAAAATACCCCCCCCCCCGTGTTTATTTTTTTATTATTATTTTTTTGGTCTTATACTTGCCATTGTTCATGATTTTCAAGAACATTTCTTTAGACTTTCAAAAAATTGATTTCCAGTTTAGTAAATAGTAGTTCAGTAGTAAGATTCAGAAATACAAGAGACATTGTTATCCTTGACATGTATTAGGACAAATAAGGAAAGGGAACAGGTGTGTATGAATTTGTTTTATCTATCATGTCAAAGGACTATATTGGAGACAGATTCCTCTTTATAAACCTCCCCAGCAATCCTGCACAAGGAAACATTGTGTGACAAGCAGCACCCATCTCATGACCTCGTAGCTGCTTTTTCTGGAGAAGATCTCTCTCATTCTCTTTCTCCTTCTTCATTTTAGGGTTTGGAGTGTCCAAAGGCAGTGTTGAGTCTCTAATTTTTACTTCACACCCAGGTTTCATTTTGTTTTAAGGATACTATCTACATTAAACCAGCCAGTATTAATTTCTATTCATTTAGGAACAATTTATAAAGAATAAAGAAATCTATTATATCAGCCCTATGGAATCTAAATTGATATAAGTTGTTCACATTCCTCAATGATGTTTTAAGATAAAATCAAATCACTCGTCTTAAAAGATGTGGACATTGCGATTTCTGTGATCACTTTAAGATACCTTTAAATTGAGCAGTATTTAAAACAATACAAGTAAATTTCTTATTGTAGTACAGAACTGTAATCCTAGCACTGGGGTGGGGCAGAGTTTGAGGTATATTGATCTGACTTTGAGGAATCTTTTGCTACTCAGCAGGACAATGTCTCAAACAAAAAAAAAAAAAACAAAATAAAATAAAATAAACATCCTTTCAAACACATCCTTTCAAGTAATAAATGTACTAATAAATTAAGTGATTGAATCAGTGCATGGTAATCTATCAGTAACTTTTGTTTTGGCATGTCATAATAGTATTAGGAGCAAAATTGTCTGTGCCCATGTGGAAACATGATTTATGCTATTATTTCCTTCTGAAGTCTTAGACAGCTAAAATAAGCAATTTGAAGGACAAATGATTTAATAAACGTTTATCCTTTGCCTTTGATTTTCCTAATAAATGCACTGTGCTAAGAATCAATACGATAATGCTGATTTTGATCATTTCATTATACACTATAATCATGCAATTACATATTATAATTGCACGTTCAAATAATTATACATATAAACACTAATTTTTTCATTAGACACAATTTTACCAATGATACAAATGTGCCATAGTTGGATAAAATGATTAAATATTCAAGAAAATACTTATGAAAAATGTTGGAGAAAATGTAATGATCATTTCAGTATTAGATTAATTTCTTTTATAATAATTTGCTTTCAGGTGAGAGTACAGTGAAACTTCTAAACTATTATAGAGGTACTTTTTGTGTCTCACACAGCTTCCAATAATACTTCAGTTTAGTCCAACAAGGAGGCTTCCACATGCTCACTTTGAGAAGAATGTTATTTCCCTCAGTCCCCAAACCCTTCTATATTATAACATTTTGTTTACTCCCTTTAAAGTCCCTGAAGCAGAACTCAAACTCCCTGATTATATTTTGATAGAGATGGGCATCTGTCAATGTATCTATTGTCCTGGGCAGTTGGAGCTTTGTTTTTCATTTGTAATTGTGGTATATGAGGTACTCCTTGGCAACAAGAGACAGTGTGGACCAAAGATATCTGAATTTAGATAGAAGATGTTGATGTGTAGCAGCAGAGTTCTGATGCCACTTTTTATCCCACTTAGCCTACTTCTGAAAGTGAACCTGCTATAGAAAAGGTAAAAATGGTGTCAGAATTTTGAAGTCCAGTTGATTGCAGGTGGTAAAATCCATTCCAGCTACTAAACTCAATGCAAAAACCACCAAAAAATTTCTAAGTCTCCACGTAGGAAAAAAAACAAAAACAAAAACAGAAATTAATGCCAGTGTGGGTGACCATTAATTGAATTAATTCTATAAGAATGACAAATACCCCCCAATCTATAACTCAATAAAAATTCCTACTTACATTCTAATAGGCAAATAATTAATCTGATCATAATATGCTCCTTAATCGTAAAGACTATGTTTTTCAAATACAAAAAACCCTAGATTTCTCAGAAAATATATTATTTCCCTTTAATTAGTTTCTTAATTCTTATTTATATAATTTAGCTTTACAGTGTTCATGCATGGAGTCATATAAATGCGTTTTGTTTTACCTAATGGACTATGAATTGCAAGAAGGAATCCTAGCTAACTGAAAGTAATTTTGAGATTATAATTTGTTCATGAAAATGTGTAATTGGAAATTATTGCACCATGGAAAACATCCAATCTTAGACAAAAGTTTCATGATCTCTGTCACATATAAATTCTATGCTTAAACTGTTATAAATGTGTATCGTTTACCATCTCAATTTTTCACTGATCATTCCTTATCTTAGGTTCAAATTGCTATTCTAGTTTCATTATTGGTTTGTTCCAAACATTCACTCCACAAATCACTAGCAATCTACTACACAGGGTTTCTTTGTATTTTATTCTTTTTCTTGGGTTCAATTAAGAAAAATAAGCTGGTGAAAATATGAATATGTATAATGAATTTTATAACAAATCAGAAATGTTTAATCAACCCTGTCTTCACCAGGAATTAAAACACAACCATCTATTTTCACTTCATTTTTAATAGTTTGAAAATGTTCTTGAGTTAAGCAAGGAAACATGCTTTTTTTTCTTAATACTACAAGACAGGGCATAGCCTCTGGATTTTGATTATATGGATCCCATCTCCCCTACATACTAATAGGTGGACTCTCATGAAAAATTTAGTGTTCTCAATTATAAAATAAAACACTTAACTGGCATTATTTATCTTGAAGACCACATTATATATCCTACTAAAGCATTAACCAGAGTAAGACCTTAACTATGCATTCATAATTCTTAGGAGAAATACTGTAACCTGGAAGCTTTGTAGAGTTCTGAAGGCACTACCAGTTGTGCAGTCACGGGAAAGTTTGTCAACCTTTCCAGTTTCAGGAACATAACCTGAAGTAAAGAATGCTGGGTTCACTGGTGGTTTTCATATGAAGACAGTTATGCACAAACAACACAGTATTATTTCTTGTCTTCTCTTTTTCTGTTCATTATTATTAATACATTTTAATATGATGACATAAAATATTCTTAAATTTAATGATAACTTATTGATGTTAATATTAATACGTAATTTACAATACAAAACTTATAAAATCTAGGAGCATTTAATTCTAATATTAATCTAGTAAGAGGAAATCATTCAGATGTACCCCAAATAGCTTATTTGAAGAATTCTGGGGTTGTAGGTTTAAACGTGGGACACATCATCTTTCATCTTAGAATTTGTGAGTCAGAAATGGAGGACCTCTGTGATTTTTGAGGCCAGCCTGGTGTTGATGCTGAGTACCAGGACAGCCAGAACTACATAGAGAGAAAACGGTCAGCAACAACCAAGACACCCTGCTTCATGCACAGGCAGAGAGAGACTCTCGAAACAAAGATATCCTACATCAATCATGGTATTTCTTACCCATTGAGTTAACTTTATATCTTGCTGATAATTTTCAGTCACTTGGATGTTGTGCATAGGTAACATTTTAAGGTTTTAATTAAGAGTTTTATCCTCAATTGTTCCAAATTCTCATAAAGCATACTTTTGTTTAGTTTTAATCTTCTGTGAGTCATTACAATATTTTGATAGCAAGATGTGAGGTACAGATTTGTTCTTTCCTTGAATATATAAGATAAGAATTGGAGATAGGATTTTTCTTTTCTAGTTCTAGCAGGTCCCACAAAACAAATAATATGAAAGAGTTACAAGATATAATATGATTCTGTCTACAATCTTTCTTTGGTCAATTAGGCATAATTTTTAAATACTATTTAAGATTAGCATTTAAAATATATGAAATAGAATTGCATTTTTTATTTGCGTACCCTGAATAAGTTTACCTGTTGAGAGTAATCTAGACTATTGTATTTGTAAATGTAAATCAAATCTCTATGTGTCAAAGATATTACTAGTATTCCGTAAGTGTTCTGGGTTTACATTGTTTTTTATTTGATTACTTTATGAATGAATTAAATACAACTTCAATAGATTGCTTCTGTGGAGTGAATGGAACAGAGCAATTTATTTTTTATTACATTTCTAATACTCAACAGTGTATGTGATGCTGTTAATTTAGATTATATTTTATTATAAAAGACATTAAAGAAATAACTGATTCTCTTCCAACAAGATTGAAAACGAAGGCAGGAAAGATCCCCTAAGATATAAAGAGAAGATGAAATGCTGTTCATCTGTGGCATTGACAAAAAAATCCTTGCTTTGTAAATTTGGGAGAAAAATCAATATTGATTAATAATAGTAAAAGTGTAAGGTTAGTTCAAGAAAACCTTTAAATTCAAGAAGAAGCATTGTAATAAAAATTGAATACCATCCTCCCCCAGATTTATTTACAGTATCACAACTAAAATTGTGTTTGGAATATACTGTGTGTTGTTATAGTACTTTCCCCACGTAAAAATAACATACTGATGATCGAACTGTGATATTCCACTAGAGGCTACTAAAGTCTCAGTTTAATGATTTCTTTAAACTAGTAGTTTATTCTTTCTCTCCTGAGATGTTACTCAAATCTTTTAGATGGCTTAAATTCAACATTTTCAATGCATGGACTTATCTTTATTTATTTGAGAAGTTCTAGTTAATTATTGAAAAATATTGCTTTCTTATTTTGCATTACAGTACAGTCTAACTTTTGTCTATATAGTCTTCAAAATTAAAAATATATATTTCTTATTCTTTGCTTAAATATTCATGACTAAATTGCAATTGGCTGCTAATTTCTAGAAGCAGAAAACACAGTAGTATAAACAAGATAGTTGTTCTTAGCTCCATAGAGACATCTAGTTGAGAAGAGTGTTGAAATGGCATGCACATCTAGGGTACTAAGGATATGTCTACAACCTATGATGTCCACCTAGGATATGGCCTAAAACCTATGATAGACTTTGGAATTATGGCTAAAGCATTTGCTCTTAAACTTTCAAGCAAGAAGAGGTGAAAACTTAAATCAATCTATTTCACTCTTTCTTAAGGAACTTCTGGAGAATGTCTATTTAACATGGTTAATGTGGCATACATATGTGCTTAGTAGTTAACTTCTCAAAGCCTGGTGATATTACACTCAGAGGAAGATTATTGCGAGGCTTTAATTTCACTGACATCTAAGAATTTAAACTTCAAGAATATCTCTGTCATTTACTTACTGCTGAGGATCTAATTGTGCCTGAATTGCTTATGTTGATAATATGTTTATACTAAATACATGTTTTACGCTTGACAGATTGATATTTAGACAGATGGGAGATAGAAAATGACTAATTCCTAGGAAATAATGTGGAACTTGGTCTCTAATGATTTTCTGTGGTAGACAATAATCCTAACAGTTGTCACAATTCTGTGTTGCTAGAACTGATGTGAACTTACCCTGTGTGAATCATTGCTCCATACATCTTTATTCCACTTTGCTTACATTCTTTGCATCTTTTCACTCTGCTGTAAAAGATTGATAACTATGATTTTAAGCTTGGTCCCAAAACTCTTCCATGAATCACTGAAACTAAATGTGGATTTTTAGTTTCCCGAAAAATATGAGAAATAAATAAATGGCTGTGGTACCAATTCATCCCTTTTAAAATCCTATTTTAAATTCCATCAGAAGAGCTATGCCATGATGTTACACACCTGTAATTTCAGTTTTAGTAGGTACTGGTTCAAAGACAATTCTGTGAGTTTAAGGCCAGTCTGAACTACATGAAAGTGTATCTTGAAAACAAGCAAACAAATAAACAAGCAGGCAAGCAAACAAGTAAATTAAGTCTGTCACCAATTCAGTTACTGTGGTTTAGTTTGTTTGTTTGTTTGTTTGTTTTTTGAGCAGAGTTTGGGGAGTAGCTAGGAATGAAGCCCAGGGCTCCATGCATGGTAGGCAAGTATCTACAACTGAACTGTATCTCTAGTACACATGTTTTGTCTTCTCTCTCTCTTTTTTATTGAAATTTTATTCTAATTTAACAAAGCTCCTCTTTTTCACCAAGGTGCCCTGGCCTAAAAATAAATTGCATTTCTAGAACAATACCATTGTCAATAATAGAGATGGGAAAGAATGTGATGACCATCTTGGAGGACAGATCACCTGTTCCTTGTTAGATATGTTATGGTTTAGATCAAAGATAAGCATTTGATAGAAAAAGATCTGGGGTTTAGGCAAGAGGTCTGAACTAAAGTAATCATTTTGAGTTATCCTTGTGCAAAAATATTGGAAAGTGCTTATGGGGATAGCTTAGAAAGTGGGTGCTATGGAGAAAAGCCACAAGACACTAGGGTAGTGAGAGGTCAAGAAAAAAGTAGCCCATATGGGAGTGAGGTTTAAGAAAGCACCTTTGTGATTTTCATTTCATTTGCAGGAGGAAGAAAAAAAAAGAAATAAAACATCTTCATTTTCTGTGTTTGCCTACTTATATGAGATAATTTGTTAAAAACGAGTCTCTGAAAAACCAAAGTTTGAATATTTGCACTTTAATCATGTTTGCATTCTTTTTGCAACTTATATATGTATACATAGTTATGTGTTATCATGTATATACATAGATCTTGAGATATATCTATATATGTCATTTCTTTTTAGAATTCTTGTTTTCAATACTTTTTCTACATGAATTCCTTGTTTTCCACTTATTTATGCTATTTTGAACGAATTAAAATGCTTCTATTTTTAAATTCATTAACAATTAATAAATTGTTACATAAAATTTGCCTTTTATTATTTTCCCCATATTGGTTATTATTCTTAAAATATTTTTTATTTTTATTATCTGTTCATCTATGGATGGATATCTGTGTTGACTCTAATTCCTAGGTATTGTGAATAAAGCCGGTATAGTCACAGATGAGTGTCTCTGTATTAGGATATAGAGTCCTTTAGGCTTATGCCCTGAACTGATATACTTGAGTAGATGTTATTTAAGTTTTTTAGCATTGTGATGATCCTTCAAATTATTCCCATATGGACTACATCAGTTCACACCACCACCAACAGTGTCCAAGAGTTTCCCATTCCCCGCATCTTGCCTGAAATTACTGTAATTTGATATCTATAATAGCCATTCTTATAGAGGTGACATGGAAATTCAGAGTAGTTTAAATTGCATATCCTAGATGAAGAGATTAAATACCTTTCACAGTGGGTCATTAGTCATTAATATTTTTTAAATATTCTCTATGCAGGATTTTTGTCGGATGTTTGTTTTTTATTAATAGTTTAGTGAGTTTTCGCATATTCTACATACTCTCTACTACATGTCTGTTGCAAAAATATGTTGGCAAATATTTTCTCCCTCTACGTAAGTTTTCTCTTTTTTCATTTGATTGATGGTTTCCTTTGCTGTACAGAAACACTTTAACTTTATGAAGTCCCATTTGTCAAGTGTTGACCTTATTTTCTGAACAAATTGAATCCTATTTAGAAAGCATTTACCCAGATCTTTTAGTGTGTTCCTTCCTTGTTTTTCTTCTAGCAGTTTCAGGTTGTGTACTAATGATCTTACTCTAGAGTTGGTTTTGTGCTCAGTATTAAAAAGCATCTAATTCCACTTTTCATGTGCATTTATCTAGATTTTCCAGCATTATTTGTTGAAGATGATGCCTCTCCTTCAGTGTACATGTTAGGAGTCTTTTGTCAAAAAATAGGTGTCTGTAGTTATGCTTGCTGATATCTGGGTAGACTGTTTGAATCAGTACTATGCTATTCTTATAACTGTGGTTCTGCAGTATAGCTTAAATTAATGAATTGCAATACTTCCAGAATGTGGGGTCTTTTATGTTGCCATGTGAATTTTTGCATTTTCTTTGTTTCAGTAGAGAATGTAGCTGTAATATTAATTGACATTGCATTATATGTGTTTATTTATTATATTTGATTTAAAAGTTTTTTTTTCTTTATGTACACACCAGTCCACGGTTTCCCCTATGTCCTCTCTTCCCAGTCATCCCCCAGTTTCTCCTCACCCCATCTTCCCATCCATTCTTCAGAGATGGGATGCGCTCTGGCATATACAGTTTAGGTAGGTCAGAGTCCCTCCCTGCAGTATCCAAGTTCAGCAAAGTGTTCCTCTGCAGGGAGTGGGCTCCAAGAAGCCAGTTTATACATACTAGGAATAAATTCAGTCCCACTGCCAGGGGCCCCATAAACTGACCACATTCAAAGGGATTAGTTTAGTCCCATGCAGGTTCCCCAGATATCAGTCTAGAGTTAGTGAACTCCAAATAGCTCAGCTCAGCTGTCTTTGTGTGTTTCCTTATCATGATTTTTGCCTCTTTGCTCATATAATCTCTCCTTCCTATCTTCAACTGGACTGGGAGCTCCACCCAGTGCTTAGCTGTGGATCTCTGCATCTGTTTCCAATAGTTACTGAGTGAGTTCTATAATGACAATTAGGGTGGTCATTAATTTGATTATAGGGCAAGGCTAGGTTAGGTACCCTCTCACTATTGTTTAGAGTCTTAGCTTTGTGGATTCTTTGCTATTTTCCTAGCACCAGGTTTCTCGCTAACCCCACAATGTAGTATTATGTTTCTGGCCCAGGCTTTCTAGCCTAACCTCATGTCCCAGACCCACAGATCTACAGTCCCATAGTCCCACTGAAGCACACAGATGCTTATATTAACTGTACACTGATTGACCTGGGGCCCAGGCATATAAATACTAACAACTCTTTACCCTTGAACTAACCCATGATTCTCATCCTATTCAGTCATGCAGCTCAGTACCTTTTCTCAGAGCAGCATAGTTTTCCTCTGCGTCTGCTTCTCTGGTGTGTCTGTGACATCTCTGCTCTGTTCTTCCTGTTCCCAGTTTTCCCAGTCTGGTAGCTCTATCCACACTTCCTGTCTTCCTTCAGCTAACCAGTGTTTTTTATTAAACTAGTAGGCAGGACAATTATTTACAATGTAACATAATCCCACTATACCACAACAGTTCTCTCTATCAAGATATCAATGTTGTTGTTCTCTCTCCCTGGGCATTAATAATTGTGCTGGTCTACAATCATGGGGTGGGGGAAGTCTTTACATTTTCTATGGTCTCCTGTTTCTCTTTTCAGCATTTGAATGTTTTTGTTAAACAAGGTTGTCACTCACTGGATATTTTTCTTAAAGTATTTTATGTATTTGTTTAGCAATGGTGAATTATATTTTCCACCAATCTCTTTCTCAGTACATTTGTCACTCTCATATAGAGAAGATACTGCCATTTTTCTGAAACTGTTTATCAGTTGTAGAAGTCATATGATGAGAGTCTTTAGTCTTTTATCTATAGGGCCTACTATCTTCAAATAAGGAGACTTCATCTTCTTTCTTTCATATCTGTATTCCTTTTATCTTCTTGGCTCATTGCTCTAGCAATAACTTCAACCTCTGTGTTGAAAGGGATGGAGAGAGTACACATCCTTGTTTTGTTCCAGGTTTTAGTGGAATATTCTATGCCTAGCTCCAAACAGAATATTTATACCATCAAACTAAGGATCAAGGCATGTGGAGGAAGAGGGAGTAGAGAGGATGTGAGAGCCAGGGGATAGGAAAAAGGACCATATAGTTAGTTGTTTTTTGCTGTTTGGACTCTTTGAGGGGTCTGCCACCCAGTTCCCAAACAATCACACATGGAAATTTAATTCTTACTTATAAATTCCTAATCTTATAATGGCTTATTTTTTTGCCAGCTTTTCTTAACTTAAATTACCCCATCTACCTTTTCTCTCTGGGCTTTTACCCATCTCTATTTCTGTATATCTTTTCTTTCTTCCTTATTCTGTGTAGGGCTGTGTGGCTGGTCCCTTCTTATCTTGTTAGTTGATCTTTCCTCCAAGATTTCTCTTCCTACTTATTCTCTCTATCTTCCAGCCCTGCGGTATCCTTTCTCTTGTCTGCTATTGGCCATTCAGCTCTTTATTAGACCATCGGGTATTTTAGACAGGCAAAGTAACACAGCTTCACAGAGTTAAACAAATGCAACATTGAAGGACGCAACACATCTTTGCACCATTAAACAAATGTTCCACAACATAGACAAATGTATCACATCTTAAAATAATATCCCACAACAGTGTCACTAAATTGTACTCAAGGCATATCACAGACCTTGCAAACATTATCAAATAGCAAATACAGTTACCTTTACTCAATCTGCACAAGAGTGGCCTATCAGTGGTCAGTCATGGATTAGGTAGGGGCTTATAGGCCCTACATTAGTGAACTACTAGTAGCTGGTGTGTTCTCTGAAGGCACAGTCATAGCTTTCAGGTAAGTATTAGTTCTAAGCTCATAGTTCCAAACCTGTTGCCACAAAGGTGCTCTTAGTTTAAAAAAATATGAATATAGTAAAATGACCTGTGGGGGTAAGACGTAACAAGCATGGGAGAGGAGTAATAGCAGATGGGGGAGTGAGTAAATAAGGATCATTGTGTACATGCATGAAATTGTCAAATAACAAACTAGTCAATTACAGAATAGTTATATACATTTAAGAGTAATATATGTTGATCAGTTTCAAAAATTAACAAAAATAGTACCTTTTGCTTTAAGCCTTATTAGTGTTAATAATAATCATGTCTTTCTTCTCCTGTTTCTATTTTCAATCCCTCTGTGTGTGTGTGCGTGTGCATCCACATGTGAGAGAGAAAAGTTATTATCTTTTATGAGAATATGTATATGGGTGTGTCTGAATGTCTGTGTGAAAGGGTGCATACGTGTGCATGTGTGTGGATGTGTGTGTGATATAGGCACTTATGGTTAGAATGTTTAACTCCATATATTATTTGTTGTAGTTAACATGTATAATCATCATGATCCCTAGTAATCTAGTTGTAGGAAAAAGAAAGTCAGGTACTTTATTCATAGAAACTTTCAGGTTAAATATTTTATCACCTTGTCAGAAAAGTGTAGTTATTCCTAAAAAAAGCAGAACTAGAAGCAAGTGTCATGGTACCATAATTCACTGCAGGCTGATACAATTTATTAAAAATTTAACCTGTATTATCTGAGCCTTATGCCATTCGGGATTCTATTTATTGTACTACATAATTCAGAGAGAATCTATCTGTGCACAATTTTCCCTGATATCAACACAAGAAATGAGGATAACCTTTATTTTCAAAGCTCTAATGAACACAGTCTGCTCATAATTGCTACTGTGGATATCCCTTTATACCCTTGCAGACTGATGCTCCATAAGTAGACTTTCAATTTCGGTTTCTCATGACTCTGGCACCCAAATTTCCTGATAATTATGGTAGCTCAGATAATGTTTACCTTATCACTTTTCTGGTCTTTTTTTTTTTTCCTGCTACAGGATGTTCTCTCAGAATCCAACCAATGTTGGGGCAAGCTCAGTTTCCTCTCTGTACACTGACTTGAATGTTTGAGTTTGCTCATTGACAACTAATAGAAAGTAATTCTAGGTGATGTGCTCTCATTCAGTGAGCATCCGTGAAAGGATGGAACCTAGGTCTCAGTAATGCTGAATTCTTACTTTAGACTGTAGCATATGTGGAATATGCTTATTAAAATCAAACAACATAAGCTTCTGTCTGTTTTCTTAAGGGTTTTGAGTGCTTTCCTAAGATTATCTAAGTGAATAATGATTTGATTTAAGGATATGTAAAGCAATGATATTTCAGTGGTATTATGATACCAAAAATCAGAACTCATTTGTAAGGAACTACCTTGCCTTTAGTGAGGTTCTGTGGTGTCATCCCTAAACAGATCTCTTTTCTTTTCTTCAGCTTAGGTTGGAAGAAAATATATGTCCTAAATCGAGTGCCTTCCTTTTCCTGTCTCTGTTATTTATGGAGATATGGTTGATACTGTGTTGTAACAGGATTTAAGCACAAGAATACTGAATAATTAATATATCTGAAAATTGGATACCCTCTGTATCACATATGGAATTTGTAATTGTTTAAAACAGCCACTTCTTTTATTTCAGAAACTATAAAAATCATCAGATACTATTCTCAGGAAATTGTTTAGTTTTTCAAACTTCCTTGCAGATAAACATTTGGATTCAACTGTGCTATAGCGCAGCTTCTCAGAATTTGTAAAAGATCTCTAGAAGGTGCTGTATCTTCCTCTTTGTTTATACTAGGAGAGAGATAGAAATAGTTGTTGGTAACTGCTGTTCAGGGCCTTGAACTTACACAATTCAATAAAAGGAAAGTACCCAAAATACTGAGCTCCAAATCACTTAATATCACAGAACCACAAAGTAATCATTGGCTGGCTTCACATTGTATTTATGTTAACCAGCATAGATAAGTAACTGGTAGGGCATATGATTTATTTATAGCTAGGCTGCTCCTTAACATACATGACACAAAAGCCTGAATTTTAACCCAAATATTATAATTTTGTTTCACAAATTCATCTATATGTGTATGTGTATATATATACATATATATGTATATATATATATATATGTTTTTATATATGTGTGTGTATATATATAATTTAAGTGCTAGGGATCCAGAGATGAATTGCCAGTGAAGCCTTGTCCGTATACTTTATGTCCAGTTTACCCTCAAGGGTGCCATCCTATATACAGAATCTTATCAAGGAGAAAGTCCAGGAAATTGTTGAAACTCCAAGAAAATGTTGAAAATAGGAATCAGTTTTATTTGTATTGTTGAACACTGAGTAGTTTAGAGCCTGGAAAACACATATAATTACAGAAGTTCTGTTTGTTCATTTATTTATCCCTTCACACAGATGGCTGTTTTTTTTTTTCTATTTTCCTCTATGAACTACATTAATCAGAAATAGATTTCTGTTTCTTAATTGTACCATAAGGACTTTCTTTCCAAATATTTTTATTTAAACAATGGCCATTTTCCCATGTACTAGTCACCCTTTTAAGCATATCTAGCATGTTTATAACTACAGTGAATTAAATCTATAACTACAATAAATTAGCATTTCTTTGGTCTTTAATTATATGATCAGTTTGCAAAGTATTTAAAGTATGAGAACAGAGTACTATTCTAAGGATGAAAATACTCACAAGTTACATGTTCATTATCTCTGCTTCTTTCCTCACTATTTTCTTGTGAACAGACTTTCTTATTCCCCTAAGAGACTATTAGAATTTTTCACTGAAACTGCATTACTTGCATTTTGTGTTTTAAACTTTTGCTCAGTGCCTGTCCTTATTTTTATTTTACTGAATCACCAGTAACAGTAGTGGTGTTCTCTCTAAGTATGAATGCTTTAGTTTGTACTTACTCTGATCATTTCAGCCATGACTTCATTCTTAGTACTGGTTTCCAACCTGTTACAATGTGTTTTCTTGGTCCCCTGTGGCCAGAGGCCCAGACCCACAGACCCTGCAGCCCCAGACCTCTTAGCGGCCCGCCACTGTTCAGGCCCCCAGAAATGACTCAGACATATTAAGTTCATGCTGTTTGGCCTATGGCTTAGGCACATTGCTAGCTAGCTCTTACATCTTAACCCATTTCCATTAAGCTGTCTGCCACGTTGCCTGTGGCTCACCTGTGTTCCTTACGTGTTGCTCCTTTGGGCTTCAGGCCTGGTCTGTCTCTGACTCTGCCCTCCTCCTCCCTATGTTGCAATTTCTCCTCCTACTTTTTCTATGGTGCCTGTCATGGGCCAAAACTGCTCCTTTATTTAAAGCTTGCTATTCACAGCATACAGAAAGGCATTCCCACATCATCAACCTTTAATTATTATCATATATATGGTGCCTATGATATATATATATATATATATATATATATGTGTGTGTGTGTGTGTGTGTGTGTGTGTGTGTGTGTGTAATTTTAGACATGTACATATGGCATAGAAAATATTGAATATAATGACAAAATATCTATCTTTTAATTATTAAATGGAATCTAACTATTTATATATACTCTATATACATGGTTTACACACACATATACATAGTATATGTATACACACACACACATACACACACATACACACACACACACACACACACACACACGCACACACATACACACACACACACACACACACACACACACACACGCACACACACTTTTCATTACAACAGTTAAAGCAAAGAATAAGCCATGAATTTAAAGAGATCAACAGGATACAAGGAGAAAAACTTGGAGAAAAGGAAGGGAGAGGGGAAATTATGAAATTATATTTTAATCTTAAAATATGCAGAAAATTATTTTTAAAAGTCTTTTAAAGAGGAAAAACTAGAACTCTCCAATTATCAGATTCAGCGAAGCTATATAACAGAGCTAAAGTTGAAGGAATTTTACAAGGGAACCTTCCCTCTGTGTCATATATATTTTTATCAATAAATACTTAAAAATATAATCCTGAGTAGTAGAAAGGTCTACAGTTCTCAGTTTTTTAGAGCGTAGCAGATTATATGAGAAGTAGACAAGCCAAGATACTTGCACACAAAGTCTAATAAAAGCAGTAACATCCAAGTGTTAGGAATTTGATTGCAGGAAGAAGGTGTGAATTTAAATTTATCCATGCCACTTATCTCTTAGTTTTATCTCTCTGCCTCTTCTATAGCTATCAAGCCTAAGGATTTTAGTCAGTGTACGGCTACCCAATTCAGACATCATTGATCAGGTGTTCATCTACCTACTGCCTTAAAAGTACTCCTCAAGCAGAAATGTTATAAGAGCAAAGAATCCACCTTATGCACATTTCTGCTCAGTGTTGGTGTATTTCTTGTCTATTTGCTTGCATGTTTATTTATTGGAATGGGTTCTCTCTATGCACTCCTGGCTGATCTGGAAAACATGTAAAGCAGGCAGCCCTCAAACTTACAGAGATCCACCTCAATTTGGAAATTTTGAATTTGGAACAAAATCTGACTTTTTTATGGAAAGCAAGCTCATGGAAACATTGACTCAGAAATAAATGACTCTATAACTGTGGAGCTTTTCTCATCTGGAACAGAATGTTTATAGTTCTAGTACAAATGAGAAATTCTGCCATGTAGTGTTGTTCTTTTTCTGGTGTTCTTCTGACCAACAGCCAAAGCAAGTTCAAACTAGCATTCCTGGGAAGGGACGAGATAACTCACCTTCAACATCTCACAAGACTGAGACTTGTGAAAACTGAGCTACCAATGAATATATGAAGAACATCGAGAGTTACACTCTTCCAATAATTTTCCTTCAAGAGCAAAACAAGGAAAAGGATCAATGAGAAATAAATAATTTTGAATTAAATAATTAAAGTAATTTAATATTAAATTACTTTAATTAAAAGAATATGTACACATAATAAATTAATAGAACCTCTTCAGTCTTTATAATGTTACTTATACATATATGTATATAAGATATATATAAGTCATATACATAATATGCATGTGTATGTGTGAGAGTGTGTTTTCTGGGCTGACCCTTTGACATTGACTACTCAGACTGTGTGCTTCTCTATGGGGAAGACTGTCTTTCCCACTCTGTCATTCTTTAGTTGTTTGTACTTCTTTATCTAGGGTTGAAACTTAGCTTTCTCTATCCATTTTAGTACATAAATTGGTATCTTTTTATTCAGGTCCTATTTCAGCAACCATGTTGATGAGATTTCATGAGTATAGCTTCTGACATTTCTAGGAGACAGTTCCATAACAAATTTCATATTCCTTGGGCTCTTACAACCATTCTGCATCCCTTTCCACAATTATTCCTGAGTCTTAGATACATATGTTGTATTTTGGACGTGTCCATTGGAGCTACTCTCTATAACTCTTCATTTTGGTTGGTTGTGCTTTTCTGTTATGGTCTCCATCTGTTACAAAATAGAATTTCCTTGTGAGTGGTAAGTAATACATTTACCTGATATTTTAAATGGAATTCAGAGTGTGCCAATTTTATGTAGTAGTGGTAGTAGGTTTACCTCCTAAACCGTTGACTTTAATAGCTCTGAGTAGTTGGTTATATTTCCAGTCCTATACATGGTTTTTCTCTTGTTGAATAGGTCTTAAACCCAGTTAGTGACCTGTTGGTTATTACCCAAGTATGCATTCTGTGCACCTTTAGGGATTTGTTACATGCTGGCTGATGTAGTTTATAGGTATCATAGGTAGGACTGACGTGTGCTTCTTTCCTTTGGAATCTTGCATGGAGCCCTCTGATACCATGAAGTTCTCAGGAAGATGCCTTTAGGTCAGCAAGTACATTGTCTTTTTTGTAGTTAAATAAATGAAAATGAGCACTCAATTGTTTTAATTACTGAAGGAAGAAATTTTTACTAACTTTACTGTGCTTAGTTGTGTAATTACATACACACATATTTTATTTTCATGGTAGTTGGATTTTTTAGCTCATATATTGATTTTCCAATTACATTTTATTCACCGGTTTTAGTGATCACCAATATTAACCTCTGTGTGTAGGTGTGTATGTTCACACAAAAGCATATACATGCATGTGATGCATACTAAGCAAGCACTAACCTATTTTCTCAGCCCTTTTGTAACTATGCAGTAGATTAATTTTTTATTTATTCTTATGCAAATATAAGAGTAACATAAGTTGTAGCTGGACAATTGCTAAGTCAATGTAAGAATATTTGTGTCTCTCACATCATTCATAAATTTTTCTGAAAGGAATTATTACCATTTTATTTTTGTAGTCTTTGTAGATTCTCATTGTTTCTGACTGGGAGATAAGCTTTGTTTTCTGTTGTTTTTGTGTATGTACTTAAACTGAAAATGCTAAAATATTTTTCGTCTACATCAAATTCATTTGCGTTTCCTTTTTAAACTCCAATTTTCTAATCTTGTTGTTCTTATTCATGTACTACACTATAAATATGTATCTAAATACAATTTATATAATTGAATGTTACTCATGCTGTTTGACATTCTTTATTATATATTCTGATCTACATAAATAAAATTATTAGTATATTGATTGAATTACTCCCTTTTCTTTATTCTTCTCTCAAACATTATATCAAATCTTACAAACCCAAATCCTCCCTCTGAAGATCATGATTGAATTATCTGTGCTCCAAAAGTATCATGCAGCTCTACTTCACTACCTCTGACACCTACAACACACACAGCCTCTCCACTGAGCCATTCCACTCCGTGCATGCAGATTTCCTTAGTGAAAGTTACATGCTTCCAGCATATCCAATATCATGGGTCTCCTGACCCCTTATTTCTCAAACTCACAGCTTCACACATGGACTCTCAGTGCTCTTCAGAGACTCTCACTTTTTGGTCTCATTGTCTTTTGCAACCTTGGCATAAGCTTCCACCACCTGCCTTGCCCTTGAGGACTCAAAAACAGTACTTAGTGAATGGTGTTACCAAATTTTGCTACCAGTTCAAGACAGAGACTGTCCACCTTGGACCTTCATTGGATCAGTGTCTTTGTGCTTTAAACAACTGACCCTCAGGAATACTCCCCTCTATAGTTTTCAAGCAAGAAACCCTTAGTGTTATGATCAGTTCGACTTTCTCCTTTCAAAGGAATTTGAATTTTTTACATAAGGAGTTCTTTGGGTGTTGCGCTCCTAACACCCAAAATAGCACAGGAGGTTTCTCTTTAATAGTGAAATTTCTTCAGTAATCACAGCCACTTTCTCGGCATCAGTCTCTTCTCCTTGCTTTGTTTCCTTTCTTCCTTCCCTCCTTCCTATCTTCTTCCTTCTTTCTTCTCTCTTTCCTCCATCCTTCTCTTTTGTTTATTAATTTATTATTCCCTCTTATATTACATTCTGACTGCAATTTCCCCTCCCTCTCCCCTTTCCCCTTTTCCCAGATCCACTCCTCCTCTATTTCCCGTCAGAAAAAAAGCAGACCTCTTAAGATTATCAAACAAACAGGACATAAAAAGTTACAGTAAGACTAGGCACACACTTCCATATCAAGACTGGGCTGGACAAGATAACCCAGAAGGAGGAAAAGGCCCCAAGAACAGGCCAAAGAGTCATAGACTCTCCTCCTCCCACTTTTAGGAATCTCACAAGAACACCAATGTGTACAACCATAATGTATATGCAGACGACATAGCTCATAATTACTCTTTTAAGGGGTTGAAGGCTTAGATTTGAAGTCTTGGCCACTGTATCATCACAGTAACTTCTATCATTGATCTCAGCAATTGTCAAGACATCAGTTTCCTACATTAAATCTCTAGTACACCTGGAATTTATCTTAGTATAAAAGACCACGTATGAAAACAGCTGTTTCCATCTATACATAAACATTCTATTGCTTCCACGGAATTGTAAACAATGCTCCCTTCCTCTTTTTCTTGAAAATGCCACAAATGTTATTTCTTTCCTATATATCCTTTTTATGTGACTGTTAACAAAAAGTATGTTCATGATGGTGGCTACAAGTTGCTCTGGGGGGTAGCTTGTGATCCTTAAAGTGATTATGAGGAAAAAGATGACATTTTGTTGCTATGGACCATTTGCAGTGATGGTGTAAAGAAACTGAGTGAGTGGTGAGCAGATGTCACTCAAGGAAGGGTAAAGCCGTGATGTCAACTTAATACCAACATTTTTTTTTTTTCCTGCCATGTGCTTTAGTAAAACGCATTAAAAAAAAAAAACTCTGGTAAATCCATAAAAGTGATAAAGTTTTATTATTTTTAATGTTCTTAGTGACAAAATAGAAAATATTAAAAAAAAATAACTTATTGCTCTCAAAACTGGGCAGTACTCTAAAGAAAAGAAATTCATGGGGTTGTGTTTTGTGGTGATCTAGTCACTTCCTTGTTGTGGGCATTTTACTTAAAGGAGTGATCACCATTAAAACTGTGGCAATTCAGACTTGTGGATTTTCTAAACATTTTTTTAATGAATTAAATGACCATGGTCTATTTCCCTCAAAACAACTTACATATTCTTTTTTGATGATAAAGACATGATTATAAGAGAAAAAAATAATTTGGGAAAATCAATACAGTTGCTCTCCAACATTTAAAGTGTAATGACTGGTAATGGAAATATTACATGTGATTTCAATTCTATATAATAATGGTAAAATTTGGTACTAGTAACATTTTTGAGACCTCTGTAGCTCAGTGAGTATTTCACAAATGACTAGTACACAATGTTACAAAATAATGCAAAATAAAAGATCTATTCAAAGAGCAAAGCTGACTTATGGGTCTTCATATAGTGGACTAGAGAAAGACTTGTTTTTGTTTTAGATTATACTAAACAGGAATGTTGAAAAACTACCACTGTGGCGTTTTAGCATAGAAGATGCATGGCTCTCTGAAAAGGCTATTGAACAATCATGCCTTTTGAATAAATGTCAGTGGAGATTCAGATTACCTTTGTATATTTGCATAAAGAAACACCTTGATTAGATCATATGCAGAAGCTGATACAAGATTCTGCCTGACTTGATACCAAAGAGAGTCAGAACACTGTAAAATATGTCACTCTTATTTGTTTTGGAAAATATAATTTTTTGGTTAAAAGTCTGTTGAAGGACACTTAGGTTGTTTCCATTTCTAGCTATTGTGGGTAGGGTAGTAAGGAACATTTCTAGACAAATGTCTGTAGAGTAGGTTGTTGAGTTCTTTGAACCTATACCAATAAGTGTGGCATGAAGTAGATTCGTTTTTTTTTTTTTTTTTATTTCTCGAGAACCCTCCACACTTATTATAAGAATTATTGCACCAATTTGCATCCCTACTAAAGTAAATGAGGGTTCTCTTTCTCTCCAACCTCCACAGCATTTGTTGTTGGTAATTTTCTTAATTGTAGTTATCTGTCTAGAGCGAGATGAAAACCTAAAGTTGTTTTAATTTGCAATGCACACACAAACACATATACACACATGTATGCATGTACATATGTATATCTGTATCTATCATCCATCTATGTAAGAATAATAATCAGAAGAAAATAGGCTATCAACATGAGAGAAGGGAGAATATGGGAGGGTTTGTTGTAGTATGAGGTTTCTGTCCCGACTGTCGGGCCTAACCTCAAGGTCTAGGCCCACAGACCCGCAGACCCACAGAGACAAAGACACACAGATGCTTACAATTAGTTTTTGGCTGATCGACCTAAGGCCCAGGTGTATCACTTGCTAACTCTCTACCCTTCATCTAGCCCATGTCTCTTATCTTGTTCAGCAATGTGGCTGGGTACCTTTTCTTAGAGCAGCATGGTTGTCCTCTGCTTCTTCTGGCTTCTCTCTGGTGTTCTGCTCTGTGCTTCCTGTTCTCAGAGGTTTTAGTCTGGTAGCCCTGCCAACACTTCCTGCCTGCCTTTTGCCAATCAGCGCTTTTTAATAAACCAGTGGGTGGGACAATTATTTACCATGAAATAACACAATACCCCTACAGTTTGTTGGGAGAATACGTGTGAGGATTGGAGGGAGTGATTGGGATGATACAATTTTACTTCAATTAAAAACTAATTTTAAAATACAAACAAATAAATAATTATAGAAATGAATGGAATTTAAATGAACAAACTAATTTTGGGTCCTGGACAACTTTAAAAAGTGTCAAGGTGTACTGGCCAAACTGATATTAATGTGTCTGTGATATAATGGCCTCTCTCCTGGTCTCTTTTCTTTCCTCTCCCCACTCAGTCTCTCACACATACACTTGTCCTCCTGAATCACATGTGGTACTAAAATAACTGCCCAATGAAATTATATATATATATATTAATATATATATTAATATATATATATATATATTAACATCATTGTTTTACACATTTGAAAGACTTAGATCATATCTATAACTCATAATTTAGACTGAAACAACTCGTATTCTGAATCAGTTTTAATGTTATATTGAAACATTTACAAAAGTTGCTATTGAGTAACTCAAATTTTAGTTTGTGCTTCACCAAAGACAACCATCTATTTTTGAATAAAATAAAAATCTCTCTACACAACAACAAAACTGTCATTCATTTAAATAAGCCCTATTTCTTTACCTATAGATATTGAAATTTAAATAAAATATAATCATATACTTTTCAGTTGAAACATCACTATCATTACAGATGATTAATAATCTTCTTGCTATCAATTATACATTTATTTCCTGTAGCTTTCCGTACACATATCAAGATTTGAAAAAATTATTCACTATTTCTTTTAGGTTAGTAATATTTAAGCAACATATTTGTTGCTTTTACATTGCAGAAGAAACATGATTATATTCATTGTGTTATTTTATGATTTAAAATTTTTTTAAAGACAACTTAATACCATTATATTTTGATTTTAGTGTATAGTGTGTGAAAGTAATGTAGTTAGGGATTATATTAGACAGCTTCAAATTTTAAAACTCCTACTTCATTTTCTTCATATTTCAACACATAATGTATGAATATATATGCATATATATAACATATATATATGTAAGTATACATACATATATATTTAAGCAGAGTATTTCTATTAGGTGTTTCCAAACTCTAAATATTTTTTTAAATACATGGGCAAGGCAAAGAAAAAAATAAAATCAAACAATTTTCACTTTCTATCTTGTAGCACTATATAGAATCAGCATGTGGCATTCATTCAAGTTTTATATATGACAACACACAAAATTTAAGTTGAATACCAGTAGTTATTGCTTGCAAACACAAAATCTGTTGCCCACAGCTGTGTTTAAAAGAATGGTATTGTTTATAATGGACGATTTTAGATATTCAAATTGTTTTGACAGTTTGATAGGATTACACTCTTTGAAAAAGTTTACACATTTTTGAAAATAATTATTGATGTAAAGTGAATTCCAGTTTTCAAAATAGCAAATCATTTGTGGGTTTATTAAAGCAGACCCATTGAATAAAACAAAATCTCTTTTAACAGCCAGGTGTATAAAATTATACATAATCTTAATAAGCCATTATGGTAATATGCCTACATTATCTAAACCAAAGAGAAAATTTTAAATAAAATAATGAAGCATGTCCCAAAAGAAATGCGAGCCTATTTGGTTCAAATAATAAAATGTGTCTTGAAAAATTCAGAAATGTGTAAAATTGAAAAGCTCAGTAGACACAGAAACTGAGTCATGTTTCTGCTGTGCATTGCCTTCGACCTGATTAGAGTATTGATGATTCCATGTAGCTGATTTTCAGTGATTTGCACTCTACAGTGATGACTTTAGCACTTGCAATTTTGTAACTCAGTTGGGGACATATATTTTAATTTCCCACTAATGTGATAGACAGGCAGCACAGTGGCTCTGAAAGCCAGCTCTTCAGATGAACAACTGCTGTGTGATTGTCTGTGGAAAACCAACCTAAAGTAACAATCTCTGTTGATGCTTGCTCAGATCAGGTGGACCAAAACAGCAGGAAGTGCCTCTGACAGATTCCAAGACTCAAGCGTCTTCAATGAGACATTGAGGATTACAAACATTCAGAGACACCAAGGTGGCCGGTATTACTGTAAAGCAGAGAACGGCTTGGGGTCCCCAGCAATAAAATCGATCCGAGTGGATGTGTACTGTAAGTAAGCTTCAACCATCTACCATTCTTATTAATTTGCTTCTATGCTTAACTATGGTTCTCTGAAAATAAACAAATACAGTTTCTTTATTTGTGAATGAAAATTTTATATGATAGTGGTAATCCTTTAAGAGATATCTTTTTTTTTTTTTTTTTAAACGTGTGCTTCTGCACATGGGTGGATGCACAGAGTGGTCAGTGAGCAACTTTGGGTAGCCTTCTTCAGGTTCAGACAACATGTCTGTGCCACCATCTCTGATATTTCCCTCTTGGGTTTTGAAGACCCAAATCAGGCCCTGAAGCTTGCATAGCAGAACCAATCATCGACTTTCCTATTCCCTAACTTATTTTGAGACAATACTGAGAATAAAATTTTACCTTCAAACTTTCATAATCTGTGACAATACATATTCAGTGCATAATATATACTATCACATTAATAAGATAGTAAATATTATTGGTAACAGCAATAGCCACTTTGCATTTAGTGTGTATACACATACACATATACATTTTATGTTTACATGTGTGGTACTTTGAATGTTGTTGTTTCCAATAAGCTCATTGGGAATGACACCATTAGGAAGTGATGAAGTAAGTGTGGCTTTGCTGAAGGAAGTATCTCACTATGATGTGCTGAAGCCACACCCAGTGTCTCAGTTCACTTGATGTGTAAGATGTAGAACTCCCAGCTCTCCCTTTAGCACCATGTCTGCCTGTACACTGCCTCGTTCCAATCTGATAATGGACTAACTCTAAGCCACCTCAGTTAAATATTTTCCTTTATAAGAGGTGTTGTGGTCATGGTGTCTCTTCACAACAATAGAAACCATAACTAAGACAACATGTCAACATGTAAGTACATACATGCACACACATACACACATGTAGATACATATGTATATGTGTATACATATATACACATCCTATTATTGTATTTTATTTTTGTTTCAGTGTTTCTCTGTGTGTAGTCCTGCTGTCCAGAACTTGCTCTATATATCAGGCTCACATCAAGCTCAAAGATCCACCTACCTTTTCCTTTGCATCCCAAGTGCTGGGAATAAAGACTTGTACCAGCACAGTCTCACACAGAGCTATATCTTAATGAACTTTATGAAGAAAGGCTCTTCCCATAATGTACTCTGACCTGCTGAATCATTTTATCTGTGTATAGAAATAACTGTTCTCATTTTAATGCATATTTTTTATGAAAGCACAGTAATCTGCATTGCCTTAGTAAGGGACCACTCATCTCTCTGTGCAGTGTACTGTTGCACATGACCCTGAAAATACCGGGCCATCTGGAGAATGTTGTTAGAATTGTTTCATTATATCACATTCTCCTACTTTCCCTTCTTTTAGCTATCTTTAGAATCTTCTGCTCACTTTACTTCTTCCCCACCTAAGAAATTAAGTGCCTGCATTTAGTGTGGTCTTTTACACAGGTTCATCTGGCGCTTTAGTTGTTTTTCACAAGAAATGGCATTTATTTTTAAGTCTCTAATATTAGAATGCATTTTCTCTCCTTAAAGTAATTCAGACATAATAACAAGTGAGGGGTTCCTGTTTTTCAGCCTGTTTTCTTTTTATTCCCCTTTCCTGTTCTTTCAACATAGTGCAGGTGTTACATAGTTAGGGAGAGGCTAGAAATTATCAATGGTCTATTCATGGAGCCTGTGCCAGGCTCGTTTATTTATGGAGACAATAAGAGAGGAAGTCGTGACAGCAGCATTTGTGATTCATCTTCCACAGTTCAGTGCTCATTGCCCTCTCGTGTATGACAGAAGTCTGTGTTCCATTCTGTCCAGGATCTTTTAGCCCCAAGACATCCACTGGCATGATACTAGGGGACTCAACCTATGTGCCACACTTGACTTCTATGTCATAGGTTGGCTATACTTGCAAACATCCCAGCCATAGTCAAGAACCAAATATCTGCTTAAGTTCTATACAGTTAGAACATATTTGTAATTAAGCTGGATTTGAATTAAATAAATTGAATACCCTTGTTTAGTCATACACTATTTTAATTAAATATACTGTTATATCCTTGTATGTTAGCTCATAATTTTTGTTTAAATAAAACTATTTAGTATTTTGAATACAATACAAAATTATAAAATGTTCTAAAAGTAAATACATGGCTGCTACTGGTTTGTCCTGCTATGTTTTGGTAATGCTTGTCAGTTTTCTATAAACTAGGTTGGTAGCAAAATGTGATTGGAAAGTCCTTACATAGAAAATTTTAGCTTATAATATACTCTTTATACCTTACTTTGTATTGACAAACATTTTTTCATAACATTTGATTAGAATATAGCTATCATTCCTGCCAGGGGTTTTATATGTCATGTATGGTACATATATAAAATAGCATTCCCACATATATATATATATAATATATTTATATATTGTCATATATAATTTAATATATATTAATATATATTTAAATGAAGTCCTAAAACTTCTGAAACATGGTAGCATCCAACTTTAAGTAAAGGTTTCTGACTACATTGCTACCACAATGGGCTTGATGGCAATAAAATGTGTGCCTTTGGAGCTTAAAAACTTGTATACAAAGCAGGAAATAAAATTTGAAGAGGTTTAAAAGGCCTCTGCCCTTCAATACCATCCTGTGATAGTCTCTTTCACCTTGCTGCTCAGAATGAGTTCTGCCTAAGCAACTGATGCTGCACAGCTTCCTGGGATACTAGTGCTACCCATCTAATCCCCAGCTCCTCTGTTTTACTAAAATGCCAATCAACTTCATGTGGCCATGTTACCTTCTTTCTTTTCACTTGTGGGGGCGGTGCAGGGGTTAGACATAGTTTAGGCTTCACAAAACATCTTGTTGTATATTACTTGTGTGAAATGTCATTGATATATTTGCCATATTCAAGTTATATTATTTTTATGTGCCTTTCTGATAGAGAGTCAAAAAGATAGTCATCTAAACTGCAAAAAATAACACTAAACTTTGGATTGTATTAACAAATGGAACATCTCATTGGGAGGAATTTCCCAGGTAATACCCTTAGCTCCCATGATAAATTCATAGTGTAAATATCTGGTATTATTCACATAGTTATATCTATTCATAGTTATAACTACCTTTCATAGTAAATTATAAAAAGCTTTGAATGACAATGATATGTCATAGGAGAGATAACTAACTTATTTGATAAAAAGATATCTGCTTTCTGAATATAACTTTGAGTGAAAGCCAGAGTACTTAGGTTGACATGTTTTTATTTACTACATGAATCTCTATAATTTGTAACACCCCATCATTGCTAATAAAAACATGACTAACATAGTAATGTTTAGTTTTCTTTCCACACTATGACAAAATCCCTGACATAAACAGTTTAAGTGAGGAGTGATTTTATTTTACTTACAACTTTAGAAGGTTCAACCCATGATTGGTTGACCTCTTTAGGCTAGCCAGAACATTATGGTGGCCTTGTGAAGAACAGAGTAGTCTCTTCTCTTCCCTAATGGCAGCAAAGTAGCATAAGTTCCAGTGTGATGATGTACTTCTATAGAAATGTTAATGACATATCCTGATATCACTTAAGGCTTGGCATGCTATCTACTGTGTAATAAGCCTCTTTCTATTTAGTCAGCCTTTAAAAAAGCAATCCAATGCCTTTCACTTTCTGTATAGGGAGATTTAAATGAGAATAATCCCCTACATAGGATCCTATATTTGAATACTCATAGTTGGTTGAAAGAATTGGGAATTGTTGTCTTGGATGAGGTGTATCACTGGGGTGGCTTCAGGGTTTCCAAAGCTCACACTTGGCTTAGTCTCTTACTCTCTGCCTTCAACTTGTGAGAATAAGATGTAAACTCTCAGCTACCACCCCAGTGCCATGCCTTCCTGCTTGCTGGCTCACTCCCTGCCAATGACAGTTAGGGACTTAGCTTCCAACTCTGTAAGCAACCTCATAATGAAATGTTTTCTTTTATAAGTGGCCTTTGTCACAGTATCTCTTCACAACAATATAAAAGTAACTAAGACAAATTATAACGTTTACAACTTAGGTTAATCTTAAAGTGTGTTCTCTCATCCCCTGACCCTAAATAATATATGTGTGTGTGTGTGTGTGTGTGTGTGTGTGTGTGTTGTGATTATCACATGTTTAAAGTAGCCAAAAGGTTGAAAGCAGCCTTCTGCAATAAATATCCACCATAAATTTTGTGAGCAAAATGAATATAGCTAATAATGCTTGTTTGTAGTGTTGTTTATGACTTTGGGTCAGTACAGGTCAGTAAGGTGATCTCTCCCCTTGTAAAACTCTGTTAAAGATATTTAGAAAGAATCCCTCACCTTGTCCCCATGCCATGTTTTCTGTGCTGCTCAGTATACAGAGCACAGCCTGTTATCCGGAACAGGAAAGATAAGTACAGTAGATTCAGACAGGAGACTGTCAGGCATCAAACAGACATGTACAACAGTCAGGCTACACACAGGCTGAAGATATAGGAAGAAGAGTGGAGAATTCAAATTTGGACTTGTTCTTTGTAAAAGTAACCCAAGAGGACGTGCCAGGTTTATATTCCTTAATGTAAGATGGACACATTTTAGTCCCTCGGAGGTTATCTCTAATAGGGTCACTGGCACAAGTGTGAAGTAGTGGCCTAAAACAAGATACCCAGAAGGACTCATTAGAGTGTCCTACATACTCCAGTACTAACATCTCCCTAAAGTTTTCTGATGACACTGCTAGCTGAACACCATGCCTTCAGTAACAAGCATTTGGGGGCAGGCCTTATATTCAAATCATAACAAGGAGCTTACCTGATGTGCTTTATAAAAAATTTACATCTCTTACTATAAGCTTAAAATATGGTAATCGTAGTTCATACAAAATAGATTACAGAAAATACAGAAGCTGTTAACATAAGGCACAAACAAGCTGAAGCAGAAGAGATGCAATTGGAACATGCAAGGTACAACAGTAAAGATTGCTTGCATAAATGCAATAAAACCAGGCCTTGTTCTAACAAAAAGTGTGATGGGAATGTCAAGAATGTAAGAAAACTAGTATATTAGAGTGGAATATCTCCTGTCCATGGAAAGAAGTAAGTAGAGCAATATGAAGGAAGGCAAATGAAACTATAGAAACAGTGCAAAGCAGTACATCAAATCAAATGTGACTAGGATTCTTAGTAAAGGATACCACAGAGCATTAAAACACCAACGTAGTTTGTGAGTGGTGGCACATAGCTTTAATCCCTGCCTAGTATTGACAGCAAGTCTTCGACACCACAGAACAAACTACTAAGAACATAACCTAAATTATTTCCTGTTAGCATGTGTTTCTGTGAGACATTAGCAATAGGTGGGGACAGAGGGATGAGAATTGAAAGACAGAGAAATGGAAGTCTGGATGTATTTTATAAGAGAGTAAAATAAACAAACAACACTAGCAAACCTCACCCAGCCAGTTGTTTTATGTGTATAAATGTTTAGACTTTAAACCATGCCATACGTTTTTAATTTACTAAACATATGTGTGAATATTTAACTCCAGAGATCCCTGGTACCCATCCCACAATAACAAGCTAATTTATCTCTAATCTTCACCAGATAGGCTTCTGTAGATTAAAAACAAAATAGAATTGTTGATACTTGATACTTAAAAATAGAAATATTGACCCTAAGTAAGAACAGACAACAGTTTAGGCAGTGGTGGCACAACATTCTAATAATTAATAATTTCTCTAACTTTTAAAAATAAACTCATATAGGGTCATCTCTACTACTGTTTGCTTATATGCTGATTGAGATAAAATATTTTTAAAGATTTAAAATAATTTGAATATTCTGCAATTCAAAGTATGACACCATTAGATTCTGTAAGGTTATCTATTTATCTATACATACATTAATTTATTTAAATAGGTTATAGCAGCTGGGTAAAACATCAGTTCACACATTAACTAGCAGTTGTGTGCCATTGTCACAGAAAATAGGAGTAAAAGATTAGGAAGCCTTCTTAGCCTAAAGGAGGGAATCTGGTAGCTATTGCTTTCAGACATTTCAACACACTTTCCATCAGTTTGTGTTCTGAACTCTCTCTTCACCAGCCTTAATGTAGCAAACAACGTTGGACCATAGAGACACAGCTTTCCTTAGGAATAGAGGGAAGTTTTGTTTCCTGACTAGGAACCTGAAGATAATATCTACCTGAAAGAAAACAGGAGGCTGGTTTCATGCTGGGCTTTGTTGAACAAAGAATTTTCAAAGCTCAATGTTTCTTGGCTGCTTTGTAAAAGTACTGTGTGCAAAGAACACACTTGGGGTATCCCACCTAGCCCTCCTAAAAGTTGTGGAGAAAGATAGCCTATGAGAACATGAAGCTGGTGTTTACATCTGAGACCTTACTAATAATGTCTTTGCCTTATGCCCCGGAAGAACCTTGTCCTCAAGCATCCATGAAAGTATGATCAGATACATATTCGCCTACAGGTAGATAAAATATCAGAGTTCTCACAGTTCCTTACTTAACAACCATTAAAATAAGCTAAGTTGGTTTAAGTAAGTAAAGGAGAAAACCAAAACCATTATTTTAATGAACCAAATTTCTGACTAAAGACACAAAATGGAGAATTACAGACCAGCATTCAGGAAAATACTGATCAAGATGCTGAGTTTTATAAGAAATTAGGGACTAACTTGAAATTGTTAAATTGTTAAATTCAATGCCTTAGACTTAAAAACTGATGATCTTCTGAACACTGTAGAAAAAGAAATTGTAGAGTTATGATTGTAGACTTACTCATGAGAAGCGTTTCCATACTCACACACTGATTCTTTATTATCTTCATTTTTTTATTTAAAAAGTTTTCTCCCATACTCACCACTGCCCCCTCTTCCTCCCCTCCTCCCAGTCCTCCATCAGCCTCTCCTTCATCCCATCCCATACCTCAGGGTGGGCAGGGAATCTCAATGTGACTCTATTAAGTCGGCCATATCAAGTTGAGGTAGGCCTGAGTCCCACCCTCTAGTATCAAGGCTGAGTAAGGTGTTTCTATGAAGGAATGGGCTTCGAGATGTCATACGTCAGGAATGAAGTCTGGTCCTACTGCAAGAGGCTCCACAAACTTTCTATGCAATTAGACTGTCGTCTACATTTGAGGGGTTTAGTTCCTTTCCATGCAGGTTCCTTGGCTGTCACTTCAGAGTTAGTGAGCTCCCAGTAGCTCTGGGGAACTGTCTCTGTGGGTCTCCTCCTCATATTCCTGATCCCATTGCTCATATACTCTCTCCTCACCCTCTTTAGCTGGACCTGGAACTTGACCTTGTGCTTAGCTATGGATCTCTGCTTCTGCCTGCATCCATTGCTGGATGAAGGTTTTATATGACATTTAGGGCAGTCATTTATTTGCTTATAGGGGAAGTCATGTTTAAACAACCTCTCCACTACTGCTTGGAGTTCTAGCAGGGTACTTCTTGTGGGTTCTTTGATGTTTCCTTAACACCACAATGGCTCCCTCTATCATGACATCTATTTCTTTGTTCTCCCTCTCTGTTGCTCCTCCCACTCAACCATCTCCTCTCATGATCTGTTCCCACCTCCCCTTGCTCACTCCCTGTATGATCCCAATTTACTTAGATCTTCTCCATTAGCCACTTGCCAGGGTGATCCATGAATGTCTCTCCTAAGTTTCTCCTGTTATCTAGGTACTTGAGGATCACACAATGATTTTTTTGTTATTGAAAGAAATTCATTCATTATGCCTCCAGTTCCCTGTGGAGAAAGAAGGGGCCTTGTCTACACAATGTATGAGATTCAGGATTTGTACTCTCTCATCCACACATATGTTTGTTATTTTAAGAATTTTGAGGCTACTTAAACAGTTTTCTAAGAGTGTGATTACCTAATACTTTTACCTATTTCTAGCCATGACTGTGTTGCTCACAGGGTAATAGAGGTCATACAACTTGAAAGGTTAGGGTTTGATTAAGACTTATTCTTAATTCAAAAAGAAATTGGATTTGGAGGCATTACCTTAATAAGTTTTCATGTGTGCAGAAACTCTTCACAAATGAGACAGATCTTTTCCAATATTCACAAAACATTTGCAAGCATTCTTATTTTAGAAATATCTCTTTCAATCTCATCTCACTTACATAAACTGTTGTATTTCACTACATTTAGACCAGGATATTTTTTTCAGAATATGTCCATGAAGTTTATTACTTATTATGTTTATACACAAGAAATTAATTGTAAAGGAGTAGCAAACATGGCATCAATTTATTCCACAAACGAATTTTACCTATCTTAGCATTATAAACTGTATGATTAGAAATAATGACAACGAATTGCTGTTACTTTTACTTTCATGGAACTCATCAGCGTGACTTTTAGACAGACAAGTTTGGAAAAGGAGCTTGAAAAACAGATATGGATTCTGAAAGCTCCCCAGTATCTGGAGGATCACTGATCCCCAGGTAAATCCCATCAAGCATCATTTTCTCTTCCACACTTGTCTTCCCTAAATAGTAACACTAGGCTTACAAAGTCCAAAGAATGTTTACAAAGGTAATTATAGTGTCTATTAAAATGTGTGGTTCTCTTGCTAATATGCCTATTAATAAAATTCAAGACAGGATTTTGCAATTTTAAGTATGTCACACATAGAAGAAAAATGTTTTCTTGGCAATGTTTACTGGTAAGGTCTTCACTAACATATTTCCTAGATTGCATCAGAAGTCTTAATAAAAGGCCTTAGAAATAGACAAATAAACAGAAAAGTCATGATTTTAACTTGGGCTGTGTAAGTACCATGGTCTGTTCTTACTGAGCTTAATTTGCCATGATAGAATCCAAGAGTATCAACAGCCATAAAATTTCTGGGCTAGTGACTTGTGAGTTCATAGTCTTACATCCCCTCCAAAAGTAGGAGAGAGAATATAGATTTATTAGGAAAAAATGAGAATTACCAGGAGTGGGAAGGACTTTAAGGAATTAATAACCCCCAAGTTGCCAGATGATCTTATAGAAAGAACTCAATAGAGACTAGTCATCTTTATTGAAACTGGGCATTTGAGCATATCAATTGATGAATAAGGAGTCTAAGTGTATTCCCATCATGCAAACCTGAGAGTTTAATCCTCCTTTATAAGATTCTGTATTCTATGAAACCAATTCATGATCCACCCTGGATTCGACCTTGCTTTCTGATGGGAGCTATCTCTTATCTCAATGTAAAATCTTTTTATTGTTTCTTATGCAAAAGACCTGAAAGTAGAGTTACTTTTGGGTCTGGTGAGTCCTCTCTTAATGAAGCTGATTATATTCAATTTATTATAAATTCAAAAGTAGGCTCTGAGAGGTATTAATAGAGCACCAACTTGACTGTTTCCAGAATCCCACAGATACATAGTCAGAATGGCAACCAGGATTTCTCTCTGGTGCTCTGCACCCGAGCTTGCTGCAATCAGGCTTTCTGCTCATTCAAATGATTCTGAAAGTCCCAGATAGTTCACAATCTACTTTCACCTGAGAAACTGGATGCCACATCCAAATAGAGTTAGGGTCTTGCCAAAGTTATTGAAGACTTGCTGTATTTAAATTACTAGATTATTTGATGAGAGAAAAAACCAAGTTCCAAGACCTTTGTCCTAAAAACAAAGTTTATCATGAAAGAAAGTTTTGAAAATTAGACGCATAAAGCACTTAGCTAAAGTTTAGTTTAGTAAGAGTAAAAAACAAATGCATATTGAAAGTACTAACCACCGAATTATATTAAAGATGACATTAAGTATTTTAAATAACATAAAATGAACAGCTTTGTTGTGTAAGATTATGTTTACTTTCTGTGTTATTAGTTGGATATAATCTATTGAGTACTAAGCAAATCTATGAAGTGAAACTTGTAAGGCTTTTTACAAAGACTGTGGATTTAATAATCTATTCAATTTACATATACATTTATTTTGTTGCTGTTCATTGTTCACCATGTCTGTAAAGATTTTCCAAGTCCTGACTTAAATGTAAAAAATGTTAGTAATAATTATAAACAGTTAAATCTTTTGATTAAACTGATCAAGAGGCTGTTAAAATCACAGGCTGTGTGGGATTCTTTAGCCCAAGGTTAAATGGCTACCAGATGTTCCTGCTGAGACAGCCAGAGATTCCAGATTGGCATCCAGTGTTTTGGTCTCTAGTCAGTTCAGTGAGTACTCTGAATGTAGCACTGCCCTGAGGGCCAAACCTGCTGCTGTTAGAGCTGAGCTGCCATGGGCACTTCACAACAAAATAAAACACAGGAAGAATATTCCATGTAAACAAACTTGGGAGTGTTAGACCGTTTACATTTTTCAAATGCATGAGCTTAACGTGGTGATTCTTTTCACATATTTTTAAAATATCTGGTAACTTCTGAGCTACACAAAAGAGAAAATAGAAGTAAATTATAGCACGCATATCTATATATTTAACACTAATAGCTCTCCTGCAGCATGTTCTTCAAACCAGAGGATAGTATGCTATCAAATTTAAAATCACCAGGGTCCCAAGCAAACTTTGTCAACCTTTGTTTCTACAATTGGCCCAATACCACTGTTCCAAGGGAAATCATGCTTTCCCCTTTGAGTTTGTAGTTACCTTAATAAAAGCTTCAAAACAGAATCAGGAGGAAGCTTCAGAACATTTTATTAAAGCTTGAAAGAACAACAGGCAAGGAAAGTTATAAATTTTGGCAACTGCTTAGAAAAAAGGAGGTGAAGAGGTAGGTAGAAACCTTGCCTTTTGAGTTAGGATCCAAGAAACCTGGTGGGTTCCCAGAAGAAAGTTAGCAAACAGCTGAGAAAACAGAGGGGTTTACAGAAAAGAGTGGGAGGCCCAGAGTGATAGTATGTCACAGGATGGTAAGTTTTCAAATGTAAAACAAAGAAGCAACAGGAATAGTCACACCTTTCAGAACTCAGAAAAGTAGTCAGACTTAGCAATGAAGCATGATGAAAATTCTGTGAACAGCTATATCTAGGGAGGGGTAGTATTTCAGTGTGCCATGCCCTCAGTAAGGGCTAGAGTAAAGCCTAACGAGGAGCATCTGTGGCATTCTTCTTTCTAATTTTACCAGAAAAATGGAAGGTAGTGTTCAAAACTGATTTCAAGAGATGGGCCCATCTTCAATGTCCCCCAAAGCTTCTAATCCCTATGTAGCTAACTATTACCAGGCATTAATTCAAATCATTTAAAATAACATTTGTTGACTAGTTTCATAAGATGTAAAGGAAAATTCTTTATAGAAAATTCATATGCCCTGGATTTATGCTAATACAAGGTAAGAAGTTCCTTAAAACTAAAATGATGTCTTCCTACAACTTTAAGGTTAAACGTATGCTTTGTTTTTTTTAAATTAATGAATGAAAAATATTTTGAAGAATATCAAACTTCTAAAATCGCCATGATATTTCATACTAATTAATATTTATAAGATGTAGCATTTGTACAGTGATTAACTACAACGAAGAATCTCAGGCAAAGGATGTCATCAAAGAATACTTCAAGAAATGAATAAATAAAAAATTTGGCTTGGAAGAAAAAATTGTCAGCTGTCTCTTGGAGCAGGAGAGACTTAGTGAATGTGGTCAAACTTAGGGACCTTCTGGAACTTATTTTTGAGTTCTTTATTCCTTGTATTAATTAGCTTCTCTTACAGGATACAGTGTTTCATCTTCCCTTAAAAATTGTTGTTTTACCTTCATGTAAACATCTTGTCTTAAAACATCCTGTTCTTTCACTCTCTTTTACATTCTGTCTTAATAAAGTTCCTCCAAGGTAGAAGGAAGTAGAATGTAAATTTGATAGGCACAAAGAGGCTTAGCCAGTCTAGTGATACAAGTTTGATCCTCAGATCCCATGTAAAGCTGGAAGGAGAGATTTAACTCCATGATTTGGCCTTTGATCTCCACAGGACCACTGGGTTATACACACACACACACACACACACACACACACACACACATACACACACATATACACACATACAATAATAATGAATAAAATAAGATGATCATTTATTTAAAGAAAGTGAGCTTAAATAATTTGACTTGTCAGAATTATTAGTATAATTAAGTAAAAAAAATACATAGACCATGTTTTGTGTCTTATTCGAAAATAAAGAGAAATATTTTTAGTTTTGAAAATAGATATGCATATGTACACAAAGGGAAAGAAACAACTATGTTTCTCTCCTCAGCTTCCATTCTGTGGGAGTCAGAAAGTCTGTTGTTTTTATAAGTGAGGATGTATGTGGTGAAGCAGAAAGACCACTAAACTGGACCACTCCATCGGTAGAAAGAAAGGTATATTTAGAGATCAAACTGCTAAGACTATTACTTAGGGAGCAGAAAGAAGAGAAAAACTGAAGAAAAGAGAGTGGGTATTAAGTCAGTCAGTCATCAGGGGGTGGGGAGTTGGGGATATAGAGAATGACATTCTCCTGATCTTGGCTGTTCAGCTTAATTAGGAGTTAGATTCCCATGCTAGAGGTGGTTGATTTGGAGTTTGGATAAGGGAGGCAGTGACTTTTCAGGTAAACAGAAATGTACTCTTTAGCTTCTGTTTACTCAGTAACAATCCTTTTACCTTTTCAGAGTCCTGTTTAGGACACTGTCAACAGCACTACCAATTTGGGGACCTGCTGTGAACCTAACACCTTGTCAAACCTATCAGCCTATTAAGTGTTTTGTAGCAGGCATGTCTATATGCCACAGGACAGCAGGCTCACCATGTCCTGGTTTACACTGAAGTATTAAGGAGAGGTCTTGATTCTTCTGGACATTCAAAGCCTTCATCTTCATTAGGAAATGACCATTCCCCGTACCTGTTTCTCTTGGTGTCTATTGGTTTAAGAATTAATATCATTCAAAAATGATTTCTAAGCCCTGTTGTCTGGTTAAACAGATAACCAAACCTAGCTACACTGAACATAAAATTAACCATTTCACCTTTCCCAATCTCTTTAAGGTCTTATTCCTCATTCAAATATTTAAGGCGTTCTATGTGAATGCAAAAGCACAACTCTCACAATGAAGGGGATAAAGGATAACTTATTCTGAAGCCAAATATAAGCGACAATTACTCAGAAACAAAATTGATCTTCCTCGGAGTCCACTTTCTAAAGTGGTAACAGTTCATCGAAGTTTTTGTAGTAGAAAAACAGAGAAATGATAAATTAAGTCACTTCTCATACACATCAGTGGATACCTTAAGTAGGGACAATAAAGCAAACAAGAAAATCTCTGCTGTAAGCCTCCAAAGCAGTCTTAGGATACTCCCAGACTTTGGTTGGTGGAGGCTAATAGTCTGTGAAATTAATACACCCTTAATTTCTTCAATTGTTAGTCACAAGGACATTAGGTCAGATACAGAGATAAGCAAAGAACGGATATGATCAGTCAGCAGGTGGGAACTATAGTCAGTTCTAGATCTGCCATATGCTAACCTCTCCACAACCATTAAAAGCTCTCAGGTAATCAGCTTTACATAAAATTACTCCGTGGAAGGTGCCTTTGAGGAACTTCCCTTCCTGGAATGTGGTGATATATTTTATATTTAATAAAACTAGCCTGGAATATGAGAGAACATAAACACCCACAGTCAAGCCATGAGGGTCAGAGGTAACTCATGCTCTTAATCCCAGCACAGGGTTCACAAATGGTAACTAACAACTTTAATTACATAACTCAGGAGTCAGAGATCTTTCTGTATTTCTGTAAGTTCAAAGCCTAAAAACAAAACAGAAGTATCTCACACCTTTAATCCTAACTCTAGGATGCAGAGTTGAACCCAGAAGTGAAACAACTGGGCAGAGCAGATATTTAAGGCAGGCTTAGGCAGACATTCAGGTATTCTGTAGGAGTGAATAGCCAGGCCGAGGACTCCTGAAGCTTTTACCCTGTTAGGACTGAGATGCTGGCTGAAGAGATAACCATGGATGCTGGAAACTGAACTTATAAACTTTGATTGTGTGCCTCTCCAGCTGGTAATCATTCCTCTGGCCATGTGATTCTCTGACTGGGAAGTGGCTTTGTTTTTTTTAATTTGTAACCCAAAAGTAGGGTGTCATTTGTAGTAAGAAGTTTCTGGCCTGGACGCGCCCCAAAATATAGACCAGCTGTTCTGAATAGTTCATCCACAGCTGCTTGGTCCCAAATAATCACACAATTATATCAACTCATTAGTAACATTTTGTGGTATAAATCAGTTCTCTAGTTTCTTTGATATTTTTTGTTTGTGTTCAGGGAGTCAGGCTTGATCAACGGCGCATAATCAGTTCTAACACAGAAGGTTTGGGGTTTTTTTTGGGAGGGGGTATACCTTTCAGCTTTCCTGTCTATTAGACACAAATTCTTCCTGCTTCTTAAAAATCTCCTAAGTAATGGGATTTCTGTACCTTCATAGTAGATTTCACCACCTACACAATAAGCCAGAATAAACCAAATTGAAAAAGCAAAAAAAAAAAAAAAAAAAAACCCACAAAAAAACAAAAAACAAAAAAACAAAAAACAAAACAAATAAAAACAAAAAAACAAAACAAAACAACAAAAAAAAAAAACAAGTATATTTTGAGCAAAGAAACTTTCGGGTGAGTCCCAGGGACCTAGGTAGACGAAGGGGAAGGAGCAATCATGTGTCTGTACTATAAAGCAGGGAGCTTAAGTAACCTGTAGGCTGAGAGGTGATGATGTGTCCCCATTATGATTAGTGCCCAACTATAATGATTTGGGTGGGGACTTAGACTGCAGGCAACTTCAGAGAAGGAACCCCCAAGAATTTGGAAGAACTGAGATTGGAGATTCTCTTAGAAGGTGTGGCTTGTAGAGAAAGGGATAGGGCTCTCCAGATCAAACAGAAGCTGAGAGGTTCCAGCTAAACAAAATTTATTAAAAATAAAAATAAAAACAGAACAAACAAAATCTCCTAGCACTTCTACTACTGAAATTACTAGGTGTAGGTATTTAGGGAGCCCAGAGCAGCTCAGATGGAAAGAGATTCTGGCAGTCAGGAGCCCAGGCATACTGAGAACTACAGTTTGAATAGAGAAGTATTCAGGCATTCAGGAGCCAATGAATATGAGCATTACAGCTTGATGGATAAGATTCAGGCATTAGGGAGTTAATGAACACCATAGGCCACAGTAAGTACAGGTAGCAGTTTACTAATCTGCTTCTGGGAAAGGCTTCCCTGGTGTTAACAGCTCTGCTCTGAAAGGGACGGCCTCCCTGGCAAAGTTGCTACAGTGACTCACTTCTCTGCTGCTTGCTGCTCTCTGTTCAGAGAATGTAATAACTTGGCCCAGCCAGGGAAGGTCTGCTGGGTGGCAGGAGTATTACAGTTTTGCTCCCTCAGGTGATCTCTGTCCAGGCTCTGCTGCTGCTGCTCTGGCAAAAGAAGATTGTCATCCAAACCTCGTTCAAGAGATTTATTGGGAGGGAAGATTTCAGGAGAGTATAGCTGCCTCAGCCCAGGGTGGGAAAAGACAGCAGGAAAGGGATGTGAGCGCAGCACTTATATAGGGTTTCTTGGGAGATGGAGCTTGGTAGGGAGACTTCCAGGGTCTAGATTGGTCAAACCTCGTTTTTCTTCTTTCTTTCTTCTTTTTTATTTTACTCTGATTTGGATTTCGGATTTAGGGGCCAAAGTGTGTTTCTTTCACTGGCTCTTTCAGGCTTCTGGGCTCTATTTTCAGGGCCAAAGCCCATTTATTTCACTGGCTCTGATTCCAGGGCCAAAGTGTGTTTCTTTGGTGCTGGTTTCAGAGTCAGGGCACATGTATTTTTGGTTCTGGGTTCGTTCAGTGATAAAGTGTATCACTGGCTCAGGTCTTAGACCAGGGTGGGTCTCTTTCACTAGCTCTAAAGTCAGGGATAGTCTGGATTTATTTCATTGGCTCTCAGTCCAGAGCCAGGGTGGGTTTCTTTGGCTAGACACTTTTCCCCACATTAGCTTTACTCACTATACTGCTGTTGTTCCTGTGTCCAAGGACCCCAAAGACCATCAGGGAGCTGGACTTGATACAAACCCATGAAGGTTTATTGTTACTGTCAGGTTCAAAGGAACCCTGTTGAATTTTTTTTTTTTTTTTTTTTTAAAGAAAAGCCTATGTAAGCAGGGTGCTGCACATCTTGGCATTTCAGGAATGGGGAAATGGGTGTGGGGCACAGTAGCCATTGACTGAACTTCCCAGCAAGAACCCTGAATCCACTGGCTGAACTTTCTGTTCAAACCTAACTTTTAAATCTATTGGAGGTCAGGTGCACTCCAAGAATCCCTCCCTCGGGCGCCAAAAGCTCCTTTCCTGAAACAAAACCCTGCAATGATAAATCCATGCCTTCAAAGCTGCAACATATCTGTGAAAATTCAATGGAATTATGTATTACTGAGTCATGGAAATTATCTTGTATATGATTACTCAGCTATAAAGGTTCTAAACAGTTCTCAGATTCAAATGTACATGTTATAATTTAAAAGGGCAGGCATTGGTCTTGTCCAGTTGTAGCCAAGAAACATGGAGTCATACCTTGTGAGTGGCACTCAAGCTGAGGAATTTATTAAGGGAAGGGGAGAATGAGCAAAGACTGTGCCTCTGGAGATAAGGGAGGAGAGAAAAGAGGAAAGAAGAGCAAGGAAAAGGGGAAGAGAGGAGATGCAAATTCAACCAGGTAGAAAGAGAGAGAGAAAAGAGAGAGAGAGAGAGAGAGAGAGAGAGAGAGAGAGAGAGAGAGAGAGAGAGAGAGGTCCCACCTCTTAAAAATCCATGCTGGGCTACATAGGATAATATTGTCAGAACCCTGAGTGAGTCAAAGTACTGCCTGCTTACTAGCAAGGCTCCTAAAGGAACGGGCACATAATGCTTAAATGTTTCTCCTTTTGTTTATTATAAAAAGGTGAGTTATATAGGAAGTGGGGTGGAAAATGAAAGTGCTGGATTCTTCAACTGCTTCCTGTTGACTTGAAATGAAGTGGGGAGGGAAAAGTTGGGAGCCCAGTTCACACACAGTGGGAGATATGAATGAAGAAGCATTTGGTTAGCTTGTCATCTTGGAGACCTCAGACATCTATTCCCTTAGGGAACTGAGAAAACAGATTTCTAGGAGGAAAAAAAAATGGATTGTTATCATTAGCCCTATGAGCGAAAATAGCCATGGGAAGAGTAATAACTGCCAGAAAAAAATGGAACAAAGGGATGCCCAGGTTGTACAGAAAAAGGCAAGGGTGAATGAGTGAGATAGAAGAGCATATACACTCTTCACTGGGACATTTTAAAAAAGCAAGTTCTAGTTGTTAAGTAGGTGCCCCCTTAAACTTGGAGAGGTTGAATCAGCAGTAAAGTCCCAGAAGCATAGGAAGATGGCATGCCAAATTAAGTTATGATGTATTCTACAGGAATACCTTATCCATTACTTCTGCTGTTTCTCTGGAGGTGGAAAATGCCTCTATTTATCCTGTAAAAGTGTAAATAAGTTAGGAGGCAATAGAGTTTTTATGAGTAGACATATGGATGAAGTTAACCTGCCAGCCAGTATTTCCCCAGTGGCATCCTCGAAGCTGGTACCCAGGCTGGCATATCTGGAGGACTTTCTATAAGTTAGCCTTAGCATGTGTTTGACAGGAGAGATGGACCTGTGTAGATGTCTGAAAAACAACTAGAACAGATTTATATCTTGGTGTCATAACAAAAAGCTAGACATTTAAGAAATCCTGAAAATTATTTGTAGTTAGTACTCTATCAGTCTATCAAAACTACACTTATCAATGCTAAAACTTTGAATCTTTGACATTATATCCGAAAACAGTTTATCCTGTACCATGAAGTCTGTTACTGAGGCACATCTGTCTGTACTTTTTACAGGAAACTAATTTTAGCTTTCTAAGTGTTTGTAGTCTTGAGGTTGGAGGGAGAGCTGTAAAACTGGCAAGTCTATTAATACCCTGGTCATCAAACATAATCAAATATGAGATGGTTAAGTAAATGAGCAAGAGTGAAATAACTTTACAGCTACCCAGGAAGTCTCAAGTCTCTCCATAGTCATTAGGGCACAAGTTTTAAAGGCAGCACTTGTTCAGTTGCCAATCCTGGAAAATCTGACAAAATTTTGTTAGGGAGATCAGTATACCTGACTTGGTAGAGCAGGACAATGGATCCCCCACTTCTCTACTTATTCATAGTCTGGACAGAATCTCAACACCAGTTTGTGGTGTAAAGTAGCTTTTTTGTAGTGGGGTTGGCTTTGCTATAATTGAAGTAAGGCTCCAAGTGGAAATTCTTCTGTGGCCATCCATTTTTCTTGGAGAAGATAGAGGATGCTGAGTAAGGCACCAAATGTTGTAATTTAAAAAGAGTGGTCTGTAGCCTTGTCAGATTTGAGCCAAGGAGTGTGGCAGAAAGTCACTTTTACCTTGAAGACTCCACTCACATAGAAGATTTTATTAAGGGAAGGAAAGAAGGGATGGAGAGTGCACCTCTGGAGATGAGAGGAAGAGTGAAGACGAGGAGAAGAGAAGGGAAGTGTAGATGTGACCTCATGAGAAGAGAGAGAGAGAGAGAGAGAGAGAGAGAGAGAGAGAGAGAGAGAGAGAGAGAGAGAGAGAGAGAAAGGGCCTACCACTTAAATGGGGTTTAGGTCATGCACAAATGGGCTCTATACATAGGCTACATAGGAGAATGTTGTTAGGTCCCTGAGTGGACCAAGGTACAGCGAAATGCCCAGAGGGGATGAGAAACCAGTACACACATTTCCTTTAAGACTGCTAAATCAGTACCCGAGGACTCCACCTTTGTGGTCTAATTACTTCTCAAAGGCAAGGCTACCAAATATCTCACGGAGAGTGAGATTTCTGTATGAATTTTGTTTAAGTACATTCTACCAATAGTAGCAACTCATCACCATGTATCATTAAAATCATCATTATAGATATCAGAATTTTATTCAGCGTTGAAGGAAAGAGACTGTCACTCAAACTGAGTTGTCAGGGAAAGGCAAACTTTATGCTCAGTCAAGACGGTTTGCTTTGGAGAGCAAGCACACATAGACAATATGTGATTTTATCTTTGATTCTAGCTCAGGTGGTAGCTACATCATTCCCCACTGGCTGGGATCCAACCTCACAATTCTTTTCAGTTGGCTAGTCTGAAAATAACTAACATACAAGAACTGAAGAAGCAGCAGGGAAGAGGTCACTGCTCAAGGCAAAAAGGGTCACTACTCCAGGCTAACCAATTCTAGAATAGAGCGGTGCAAGGTTTTACTGAGTGAGGAGGAATAAAACATTTCCATAAAAATATTTCAAGGTGGGGAAGTTGAAAAGATTTAATTTCTTGTTCCAACACAAGTTTTATGTATTGACATAAAAGACTCCTTTCGATATTTTTATGTAGATTATGACACATGGCCCCTATATTGGGTGTGTTAAATAAGGAAATGCAAAATCCATTGTACTACTATATGTAGAATGAATGAATAAATAAATAAATAAACTTGAATGCTCCTAAGTAGAGGAGAAGGCATAATGTAGGTATGAAGGACAGCATAGCCAAGGGTACAGACAGAAACTTCTGGAAAAGTCCAAAGTGATCATTAGCAGACTGAGCTAGACCATGTGAGGGGAAGAGGGGAGGGCAAACAAGAGAGGGGGAACCAAGAGTGGCTGACTAGGCCAAGAGACTGGCAGAGCAAACATGGCTGAGTTCTATGGGAGCCAAAGGAGGTAGGGGAGGGAAGCCCAGTCCAATACCTGAGCTGGAGAGTTCAGGGTAGTGGACCAGGCTTGCCGGCCAGGAAGACCCTGTGACAGATAGGAACTGAGGGATGCTGGGAGAACCAGGCTACACTTTGATGTTAATGGGCACCTGAGCTTTGTACCAGGATTGAGATCTAACACATAGGAAATGGCTTATGTTGTCATTAAAAAAGTGTCATCTCTCTCATTTGGAAACTCTTTTCTTATCATCCTAATACTCAGTTCTATATTTTTATGTATGTATGTATGTATGTATGTATGTATGTATGTATGTGTGTTTATGTATATATATATATACACACAAACATGAGACAGAGTGCAATATTGTGTGTATATACATATATATCTAAACCACTAACATTAGAACCAAAAGCTCAAATTAATAACTTATTGTTTTTTTCCTATTTTATATATAGTTATTATATTTGTGTGTGATCATATGTGTCTGCGTATGTATAGGACCATTGCTTATCCCTGTGTATGCTTATTCAGAGACCAGAGATTGGCAGCAGTTGTCTTCCTGTATTATTTCCCGTTTTACTTATGAAGACATGTCTTTCACTGAATCTGAAGCTAACCACTCAGTAGATTGGGTGTTCACAGTGCTCCCTGAAGGCTTTTGTTTCAACTCAATCCTTGGTGATAGCCTTAAAGATGTTTACAGACATGCTTGGTGCTGGCAAAATGCGTTTTACCCACTGAACCATATATGTAGCCCCAAGTAGTTATTTATGTTAATGAAGCTATATGTATGAGTCTCCCTCTCCCTCCCTCTCCCTCCCTCTCTCTCTCCCTCCCCCTTTTTCCCTCCTCATAAATTCATGGAATATAAAATAAACAGTTTCATAAATTAAATGTTAAATACAATTTAAAACTAAACTATACTTAGATCTCCCAAATGTTTCTCCTATCTTATCGTTTTCCATACTACACAAAGACATGTTTTCCATAACTATTTGCTTGCCTTTGGCACTTAAAATGTAATCTTCAAAGAAAAGGAAATATATAATCTGCTTACAAGTTTTTAAATTGCCCATCTGACTTCTGATTGCCAATTACTGACTGCTGTGTCTTTAATCTTTGATGCATTTTAAATTTCTCTCCCCAGTATATATTAATATTCAGTAGACTTACAGTTTTTCTTCCTATAGTTTTTTTTTTTCTTTTCGAATATCCAGTGTATTTCCTGATCCAAGTATCTTAGGAATCCTAACATTAGGATAATTCAGTTCTATAAATGTGAATCCATACTTGTTTGTTTTAACATGTCCACATGGCCCAGTAATTTCAGATCTTTAATAGACATCATTGTACCTAAGGTCAAACATGATGCATAACGTGTCTACTGTCTTTCCATTCTGACAAAGGCTCTACTATATAATGATATTTCAATTTAATTGAGTTTTCATTTTGAAAAACTCGTAATAGTGGTTCTTTGTTGTTCCTATTTTTCTGGTTTAGTTGAATTTTAATGTTATCTTATCAGCTTGAATAATAAGCTGATTTTCATGGTGTATACATGTGAAAACTATTGTTACTATCAATGGGAATGGAAAGAACTAAATATGATCATTAAAATATGAAAAGAATTCAATTTAATGTTGAGTGAAAGAAATTATTCACCCAAATAGTTTTAAATACAGTATGCACTATATTTAACCAATATATTAATTAATGAAGTTTGTATTGCGTCTTAGAAATTTAATGTAAAATAGAGTAAAGAATGGGAGTCTATATCTCATAAAACCCGAGTCACCCCCGGACAGGTAAAATTAGGAAAATATGGTATGTTTTAATTTCCTTAACAATTCAATAGCTGTGAGAATGATGTGAAATGTTTTTAACTCAGTTTTTATTATATATATATATATATATATATATATATATATATATATATATATATATATATATATATATATATAAAACTGGGCTAAGAGCCATAGTGTCGCAGGGCTTGTGAAAAGCCTGTGTCAGAGATGCTGCAGGCAAGCCCGGGATGGCTTAACCACCTTCCTCTGTGGTCCCGGGATGGCTTAACCACCTTCCTCTGTGGTCCTTCTCAGTTTCCATGCTGATACTATAATTTTACTGTGGGCTTCAGGTTGATTTTGAGCTGCTTGTTTTATTTTACAAGATTCAAGTGCTAATCCTGAAGCTGTTCTTCCTCAAGTGGCTCCAGAGCCCCATTAGCCTCTCTTGAATAGGGAATACCATCCCTCAGGATCCCAGGATTAGTGTTCCTAGTTGCTAAGGGAATAGTGGAGAAAGGAGAGAAACAGAACAGAAATAAAAGGAAACAGGGGGTGGGGAAGAGAATTAACTGAAATGTTTGTCAAAACTTTACAATTGTCTAATGATTCAATGTTATTTATTTGGCGTATACACATAAAATAAAGTTACTTTGAAAGTACTTCTGTACTTCTGTGGGGGGAGGAGCCTTTATTGTTGGTAATCAATGATTTACATTCTTCTGGGTATACTTGGGTCCGAATGGTCTTAGTTTATTATTATTTTTATTTAATCAAACCTTTGTCTCTAAACATTAAAAGGCAATATTGTTGTTTAAATATTCTTTCAGGCTATGTTTAAATCTATTTCCAGAATGTAATATTGGTAAAAATAATATAGTATAGAAAATAGAATTATAGCTATGGGAAGTATCTTAATATTTTTCCTCATTATCTATTTTTAAATATTGCATGTTATCTTAAAAGAAACTTCAAAAAATTACTCTGTTGTTCATTTTAATGGCTAAAAATCTGTTATATTCAGCTTAGCCTAATTATGTTGAGTATGTGTCAAATGAATTAATTGAGGTAGTAAGTTCAGTTACTACTGTGTTTTATGATTGTAATATATTGAAAATAATTTTATAATACATCATGAATGTTAAATGCAGAGAACACCTGAACAGGGCACCAAAACATTCCCTGGCAAATGAGTCTAATTTTATCTTTCTCTGAGCTCTGATTTTGCTTTAGTCTAGATTGGATGCATTAAGGCTTTCTGGCAGTCAGATATGTACATGGCTTCTGCTTACTTACACATGAGAACCAGTGTTCTGTAGTTTTCTAGGCATTGCGTCCATTAATACTAGAATATCCTTGTGACGGAAGAGCTATCAGGCTAACTACTACTTTCATTATTTCTATTGGAACGAAATGTCTAACCACACTTCCTATCTCTGACATATGTACCAGAGACCAAAGATGAAGAACAAGACGGTGTCTACACCTGCAGAAGCTTATTGAATAACTGCAACAAGTTCAGAACTTGTGCAGAATGGCCTCTTTATGAAATGTTAGGAGGAGGTTTATGTGGTCCCATGGGTGCTCTAACACTAGGACTATAGATCCACTCATTTATTTCAACATAGCTAGCTATGGAATATGAGTTAAGATGCCAAATATAGAAGCAGTTGTTATTGGGACAGCACATGCCTTAATACTCTGCTGTTGCAGGTTTAGATGAATTTATTTCATATGATAAGCTCCATAAAGTGCAATGTCAGTTGCTGTACCAGATATTGTTGTTGCTATGGAAGCCCCACCATCATTCTTGATAGTGCTAAAAGACAGTGGTACTAGATTTTTGTGACTTACTCCATCAATGAGGACTAGGTGGGCTTCTATGATCATTTCTCAGGCTATCCTATGATGATCCTGTGGTATAAATATCTCTTTGAACATGTAGGGATGCTAGTGGTCAAGCCAGGAGGAAGTGTTTATTAGTAGAAAAGACTATTAGTCATTTTTATTGAGGTGACTTATTAGAAGTCCTTATTGTTATGGGTAGTAGGGACATACAATTTTCTAATTGTGTATGTGTGTGTGTGTGTGCATGTGTGTTGTTTTTGACACTAGCCTGAACCCCCAAATCCCAAGTGCTGGGCTACAGGTGTACAGCAGGATGCCTGTTTAATAGATACTTAACAACTGCAGGGAATAAATGAACACATCAATAATAATTCTATACAGCTTGTTATAAATAAAGTACTTTACAATAAATTAAACAACATATTATGGAGATCTGTGATATTAGTTTTGTACATTTTACCAAGCATTTAAAAAAATAATTAGTTGTCTCCTGGTCAGTAGAAAATGTCTCTTATTCACTAAGTATATTGGAATTATTATTTCCTTGCTTATATCATTAATTACTAATTTCTAAAATTTTTGGTAGTTATATGTATACACATTTCAAACTTCATATACAGAAGCCTCACTAACTCCATAGTTAAGGTATTTTCTTGCTCCAATATGTTATATAAGGCATAAGCAGTCATTTTCTTTTCAGTTGGGATAGAGTCTCTATGTGTGTTAGAGAATTCTACACCTTGATTAACATCTGTGTTTTTCTGCCTTGGTATTCATCTGCTATGTGCTTATCACAGGTGGATTCATTTTCCTCAGTTTGAGTCTGAAAATGAAAGCCAAAATGCATCTACTGCATCTAACTGCTGTACACCTGGAGGTCTTTCTCTTTGCAGTCTGTCTGTTGATTGCAAAGGTTAAAAAGAAGACATTCAAGCAAATAAGAAGCAACCTGTTGTTCAAGGGAAGTTTCAGTAAGCACAGGCATTGCCCTTCCTTCCCTGGGTAATCTAGCTTCATAATCTTGTAGAAAGGATCAGGTAGGAACTAGTAAAGAGTTTTGTATTAAAACTACTATGAGACAACTGAAACTTTCAGACTCAGAGAAATATTGGATACTTCAAAACCTGATGACACCAGTGCTAACACATTTATAAATATTAATGCATATATCTAACTGTATGCAGAAATGAATGCTTTGGACAGAAAGTGAGGCTTTCTGTCTTTGAATGAAACAAATAATCCCATTTTGTTTTATTAGGTCTATAAAGAAAACACTATATAGATAAACTAATGAAGATGTGGCCATATGTTTGCAGGAGCTTCATAATATTCTGAACTTAAAAGGTCTAAATGTATAGAACTCTAGTCTAGAGAATATTTACATAGACAAAAATGTGGTGCGTATATGGGGGCTAGTTTGCACATAGGTCATGTTAGCCAAATGCAGCTGCTACAAATATTTTTAAAATTTCTAAGTTAAGGTGACTCTAACACTTAATTTGAAATGAATAATATTAGACTCCTCTAGCTGCCCAAAACCAAAAAACTTCATTACTACAGTGACTTGTAATACTATACAGACATGGCAGTCTTGGAGGGAGTTTCTTTATTTTTACATAGCCAAAGGTAATTTGTCATATTGATATTGTTGGCCTTATATTCAAGTGATTCTGTGAAACTACCTATTGGATTTACTGATGTTCGTGTATTTCTACTGAGTGAAATACTGCAATGGATACATTCAAATAGAGGAAATATGTTCACACAGTATTGTCCAGAGTATCTAACTTTAGCCAATAGGACACAAGCCTTTCATTCACATTGTCAGTGTTAACCTGGCTTTCTATGTGGGGGGTGGCATGCAAATTGTCACAGAACAATAAAGTGGCTGTGACAGCCACACTATGAGACCAAAAGGAAGCTACAAGTTTCATTTGTTCGGGATAAACCATAATTCCATTTTGATGCAGTGACCAAGTATTCAAACTGACTTGAATTTATCAGGATCTCGTTCTCCATACAATATTGTGTTTTAAACCTTTATCTCCTGCATTCTCAGCAAAAACTATAATACAAAGTTGTATGCTCAGCATTCTTTCTACCTTATATTTGAAGATAAACTCCCAATAAGTGTCTAGAAATGACCTAGTCTTCACTCTGTCATCTTTAAACCTGTAAATAGACGCAGAAGATTTTATTTTAAGTGGTGCTGGAGATGGAGATAATTTGGATGGAGTCCAAATATCTACATCTTGCATTAAAAAGATCAAAATGGCAGCACACTCAGTGTCAGTTGCTTTGTTTGCCAGAAATCAGTTTCCACATTGCAATTCTTTTTATTGTGACTCAGAGTAATTTAAAGATAGGTAGCTGAACCAAATAACTCATCATTCAGTAGGGAGAGACAGGAAAATCTCTGTGAGGTCAAAGCCAACATGGTCTGCAAAGCAAGTTCCAGGGCCACCCAGAGCTATGCCCCCCTGCAAAGTTTTGTTTCTAATGCATGAACTGTGCAGACACAACCTGGCTGGGTATTAGAAGGAATACAAATGCAAATATCTCAGATTTGTGAGTTTTTTTTTTTTTTTAAACTTAAAGTTCAATACATTTTGTGTATAAATAGTTCTCAGATTTATGGCTAAGATCAATACAATACTGGAATATATGTGGCCTTTAGAAAAAGTCATGCATTTGGTTTGGGGTTTCTTTTGTGTGTTTGTTTTATTTTGTTTTTAAATTTTTGCTCTGTGATCACAGAAGTTAGCCTGCCAATCATCTTTTGAAGTCTAACAATTGTTCTATTCTTTTTGTTTATCATTGAAAAACTATTTTTTTCTTTATATTTCATAGCTTCATTTAAAGTCTTTTCCTGAGAATGGGACATTCGGTTGAATAAGAACTATTCATTTTCTTTGCTAGGTTTGGGTTTAGGGACTAACATAAGATTTGCTACTTGCTGTTATCCAAGTCAGCACTTGTTTTAAATTCTGACTTAGGGATAATCTATCCCAGGATAATAATTATTGGCTGGTTTCAAGACACCCCTTCTAGGAAGCTAGCAGGAGAGCAAGAGTGGGAACCTAAGAAGAAACCACAATATCTTTATAACATAATCTTTGAGGAGAAAGCCTGTAAGGTATGATGAATTTATTATATTTGTGAGATGTGTCAGTAATTCCATGCCAATTATATAAGAGAAGTTGACATAAGTACCTTAATATCAGAATATAGGAATTCCTATATAACAACACATATTGACATACAATCAACCTTTCCAAAATAAATAATTGATTAAGAATATAGAAAGAGAAGGGGGAAAGAAAACCAAATATTTCTAAATCACAATTATAAACCATCTAATCTGACTTTCCTTTAGATTATTTAGTCATGTATTTTCACCAATTTCTTATGATTTAAAAGTAAATGAACTAGATTGCATAATAACAGGGATTTGCCTCACATTAATTAATATCTTAACGGTATATATTTTCAATCCGTTTTAAGTGCTTAGCTTAATGATTAGTCACTTTTTAAAATGTTTATAACATACTTTTCTGAAACCAAATAATTATTTAATCTCAAATCTTTTATTTTTTAATTTGACAAACTGTTTATATAGAAAATTTAAACACAGAATTTCTCTTAACGCCTATGAAATAAACAATTTTCAAATAGATATAAGCCTAATATTATACCTCCATTATATATGCTCAATGTTAGGATTTTATGAAGGTTCATCTGATCTGAAATTTAGTACCCTAGGAGCATCTTATATTTTTCTCTTTCATATTTACACTGAATGGCCAGAGAATGACAGATGTGTTTGTTTATGTTCCCATCACCCTATCTCATCTCTTCAACTCACAATGGGTAAGATTGTAACAGCTGTGACTAAGTTTATACATTAAAAATAATAGCACATATAAATATCATCCTTTTAACTTTTCATTTTGGTAGCAAAAATAAGTGGTAATATTGGACCTGCCTTGTCAATAAGACAGGGCCTTATTCATAATGAGATAGAATAAGTGATCATAAACATGTAATGAAACAAGAGAACAAATCACAGAAGAAAGCAGCAATAGTGCTAGCCGACAAAATGCAGTAATTAAAAACCACAAAAGAACTTTGCCTGGAGGTAGTCTTCTTCTGAGCTGGTTGGTCTCTATCTGCTGAGTCCACTGTCAGGAACTTTTGAGGTGAATTCTGCAACTTCAGTTCCAGTGACACTAAAAGTCAGCTTGTGTTTGTGACACATGGAGACCCTTAGAAGTGTGCTTTTAATGTGAGCTAGACAGTGTGCACTTAAAACTCTGTTATCTCACATAATAGTTACTTCATATTGATGCGTTAATAAGCCCTATTGTTTCCTCACTGGATTTTCATCTGTCTTCTAAGATTACTCTGGGTGTGAAAGGAGTTAACACTATGAAACATGCAAATAATCAACAATTAACACTCTGAAACTACTACTTTAATTTTAGTAAAATTTCAAGCACATGTAAATTTTAGGCTAGTTTAAAAAATCATTTGCTTATAGCAAAAAATAATAATATTGTGACCCAAGCTTTGTCTGCCCTAGATATCCATATCTAATATTTGATAAGCTCTGTATCTACCATACACAGTAATACTAAATGAAACTTTAAAGTGATTGCCATCATAACTTTAAGAAGTTTCCTCTAAGCTCAAATACACCGCACAGTAAAACACTTTATAATATTTAGTAAATAATAAATTTGTATTTAGTATATAATAAAAGCTGGAGACAGATATTGGAAAAAGGTTGAAATATCAGAGAAACAGAGAATAAACTACAGACAATTCTTACCCAGTAAACTTCTCAGGCTAAACAGGATCGTCCTATCTCCACAAGTCCTCGGACTGACTGAGTAGTTCACAGGCGAAGGGAAGAACTTCTGTCTTGTCCTCCTTATCTTTCTTTTTTCACTCAGCTATTTTGCATCCTCTTTCAGTATTTTTAGAGCTAGAGTTTAAGGTATGTGCCATCACTGCCTGGCTCTAGCCTTGAACTCACAGAAATCCATAGGATCTCTGCCTCCTGAGGAATGGATTAAAGGCATGAATCTCCACTTCCTGACCTTCATGGCTTGGCTTTGTGAATGGCTTCATCCTCTGATATTCTTGACTATTTTTATTAAACAAACACCTAATAGACAGTGATGACCCTGACATCTGCTATCCTTATGTTGAAGCCTTGAAAAGAAGTTTCTGCTTTTAATATGTCCTCTTATTATTGATTCACTGCACCCAGCATATATTTTATTAATGTATGTTCTTGCTAATTACCAGGTTTAAGCATATTCTGCAGATAAGAACAGAGCTTCTAATTGACCACATCTTTCTACCATGTAATCTTACATATTTATATTTAGTAGAAAATTGTTATAGAAATGTTCATTGAATTCTTAACTATTTCCTCTCCCACAGAGATAGCCAACTCACAGCAGGGACAGTTGAGAACAGTGAGATTAATTGCTCCTGTACGTATGGGTCTTCTTACAGCTCCTATTCTATCTCATTGGTCAGAGAGTGTGTTCCTCAGCTTATAATACATTAAGGTGGAATTTATGATGGGTCGGGTGACTTATTTTTGCTTTCCTATTTTGTTGAGTTCATTTTGTTGAGTAGATCTTTAGCAGGCAAAGATTTCCTGCCATACTCTAGACTACCTGTTACTCAATTGACTGTCTCCTTTACTGGAAAGAAGGTTTTAAGTCTGTCAGTTGTCAGTTTGATGAATTTGAATAATTTGGCTATTGTTTGTTTTATTTCCTGACCATCAGGAGTTGAATAGTGTATAATCATAGGCAAATTCCTTAATGTTTCTATTATATTTACTGGTCGTCAGATGGAAGTTCTACTTGTATCGTAGAGCTCTGTAGTTGATAAGGTCAATACATGAAAAATATTAAAAAACACAGTATGGTAAATAAATACATCATCATTGTATTCCTGAAAAATTAATCTCATTTGATATTTTTACTCTTTCTTTTAATATCTGAGATTATAATATAAATACCATACTTCTCCTTTTTGATCCCCCTCACAAACCATCCTTATATCCCTTCTTGCTCTCTTTCAAATTTATGGCCTTTTTTCATAAATTTCACAAATACAATACAAATATATTCCTAAATATAGTCTACTCAGTCTGCATAATGTTAATCATATGTGTGTGTATTGGGTTAGCAATTTGTTACTGTTGAGTTCTTTACTGGGGAAGACTGTTCTGGCCATTCTCAGCATTCCTTAGCTGCCTATAGTTCTTTGAGTAGGTTGTGGCCATGTGGACTTCCCCACTCTCCTCTTTAGGCAGTTGTACTGGTGAGAGTATCTTCTTCAATTCTCCAAGCAAAAGACAAGGACAGAGTTAATGGATCCGAAAGCACACATCTTAGTTTTTAACATGGGCACCATCCTAAAGTAAATGAAGATTACAGTATTCTAAACAATCAGGACCAAGAAGGAGACAGATGCCAGTATCCTAATAGTTAACAAAACTGCCATGATGATGTTTATCATTGTTTATCCTAGAGTGTCTGTGTTTTTGTAGTATCATTTTTGTTAATAGATGCTTTTGCTTTTTCATTTCCCTAAAACTTTATGATGTTAGGCTTTGGCTATACTTTTGGGCTATCTATTACAAAGAACACATTAGATTTCTTGAAAAATAAAAATCCTTTATTGCAACATTCCATTGTTTTATTTTATAACATTGTTATATTCCCTTATTATATTTCCATTGTTATACTTGTTTACTTCCAACATTCTCTTCAAAAAAGCCCTATTTTATACGTGCCCCATTCTATATTTCATCTCGGTGCATTTATCCCTTTTGATTCTTAGAGTTTTGTTTTACTTTGAAAGAAAAGTTTAAAATTAATACATATTTTTTACATTTAAGAAACAAAACTTTTTAGGATGAGTAGTCTTCTAAGATAAACATTTAACACTTAATCTCAATCATTCATTATCTAGAATATTAAACTCTTATAAACTGTTCCATTCATTCTGACAATTAAACAGAGAATAAAATGCCACAGCTTTTAAAACCCATTTCTTAACTATGGAAGGACACATTTTGCATTTTGTGTACTATAACATCTTTGGAAGAGGGAAGAATGAAGTAGAGGGAAAGGAGACATGTAGACAACTAAGACAGAGAGAGAGAGGAAGAGAGCCTAAGAAGCACAAGGAGCACACATGCAATGCGTATCAGCCACATGGTTATTTAGATTATTTAGATTATACCAGTATCAATTTGACAAGACTTGACATTATGTGGCTTGATTTTTAATGAATTTCATGACCAGAAATGGTTCTAATACATCTCAATAGTGGTCTAATTTGCAGCTGGTTAATTGTTTTCCTTACTATTATGTGCAAAGCAAATTTGCCTGGATAAAGATGTTTTGTCTAGTGTTTGAGAAAGTAATAGCTACTAATACATGTTCACTAAAGAATATGGACAGAGAAGAATTTAAATCAAGAAGATATATCACAAAATCAAGGCAAGTTTTCAATACTAAGTTATTCAAAACAGAAATAAAGGGTTTTTTAATCTAGATTTATATATATATATATATTTGTATACTCATACTATATATATTTAATATATATTATATATTTTCTCAATATGAGGTCATTTATGAAGGAGATATAAGAAATTATTTGTTAAGAGAAGGATTTATAGAAGGCAACTTAATCATGGGATTTCTATGCCTTAACCACTATTTATGTGTTAAGGATTCAAAGAGTATGGAGGGTTATAGAAATAGGCTGTAAGGCACATAGGCAGAAGAGCGCATGGGTGTAACCTGCTAGATTTTGATGCAATGAATTCTAATGTGAATTCTGGCATATAATCATACTGTAAAATCATTTCATTTCAAAGAAAAGTTTGCTTGCAATATTATGGTACAATTATTTTGGAGATTTTGCATTTTATGTTTTATATGTATTAGTTCTTTGACTGCAGTGTATGTCTATGTACAATACGCTTGCCTGTTTAGAGCACAAAGAAACCAGTAGAGGAAAACATCAGATGCCCTGGAACTGGAGATACAGAGGGAGGGCTGTGTGCCACCAAGTGGGTACTTGTAATCAAGCCGGTCCTCTGAAAGAAGAGCCAGTTCTTTCTTTTTTTAAAAAAAATAAATTTATTTTATTTTATTATTTTTAATAAAAATTGTCATTTTTATCTATGTATCCTCCTGATCTCCCTGCCTTCTTCCCTCCCAGTCCCTCCTAGTCAGCCTTTAGCCTCACATCTACCTATCCATCCATCCCCTCCTCCAAATGGGCAAGAAGTCCCAAGGTGGGTCAGCTCAGCCTGGCACATCTACTCCAGGCAAGTCTGATAAACTCATCCCAAAGTCAAGACTGAGTTAGGAGTTTCTCTGCAGGAATGGGCTCCAAGGTGCCATCCTGAATCTAAGATAAACAGAAAAATCAAAATCCTTTTCTGTGCTTCTTCCACACAGAGAAAACATTTCCTGGCATAGAATAAGACATAAGCTATTTAATTGTGGATCAACATCGAACAGAAAATGACTGTCTGATTAAAAATTAAATGCAGGAAGTATGGGGTTTACATATATAGTAAGCGGAAAAATCATTTTGTTTAAACTTAATCCAAGTAAAAAGGAAATGAAAATAGAATATAATTAATTCTCCAATTCTGTACTTCTTAGCAAAAAAAAAATGTTTGGGAACTCAGTTCTAATTTTACTTAACTTCCATTCTTCTATGATGATTGATAGTTTGAAGAAATAGAGATATAATGTGATTTTTAAAGAAAAGTATTAAATGAAAAAGCAAGATTAAAGAGAAGATGATAAGGGATACGCAACCAGTTTAACAGGAAAGAAATTAAATCACAGATTAAAAAGCATTTGAAGGTTATCTTTAGTAAAATGTTGACCATAATTGCTGAAGTTGACATGAGGAAGAGTCACTCTGTAAAATCTCAAGTTGGGAGTTTTGTGAATATTTTTATGACTGAATAAGAGCAAAATAGGAGAGGAAACTGAAAAAGTAAAGCATACAATAAGACATATAATGAGGAAAAACAAGTCATTCATTAAACACAGTAAGTTTTATTGATAAAACTAATGACTTTTCTACATCTTAAAACAGACAGATGATACTGTCACAAGAAGGAAGTATCAAGGTTAAGTTATTTTAAAATATGATTTTGATTGAGATAAAATAAAATAGATTTTCACTTGCAACTACTCAAATCAAATATATGAGAAGTATATGTATATATACATATATATACTAAATATATATATATATATATACTAAATATATATACTATATATATATATATATATATATATATATATATATATCTAGGCTGACAATTTTAATTTAACAATTCAAAGATTTCTCACAACCCTTTATTTAGATTTTTCACTTAACATTTTGATCACATTAAGTAATGGTGCTAGGATTAATGGTTTTGTGTGACATACATGATATACACAAATGCATTAAATAACTAAACACACATATATATTTAAATCTCTTTTACTCATTACTTTGTTAAAAGCATATGATTTTTGTTTAAAAAACAGCAATAGATTAATATTACATACATAGGATTTGAATGATTTAAGTATATATAGGAAGATGGGAGTGGGCTCAGAATAGTATAGAAATATCAGTTATTCACAAACGTTAAATACTTTGTTTAAAATAATACACTAAAGAAATAAAATGTTATGAAAACAACATGAGGAAATTCAGTTCTGACTACTTCAAACTACAAGATATAGAAATATTCAGGGTAAATTAAAATAAGAAAATATTACAAAAATAAATGCTATTCTTATCAAAAAGATACTGAGTTGAAGTAATGAGTTGAAATTAAATACTCAAATTGCAGGTCTGTTTATTTGGTGGCCTAGTACTGTTTAGTCAAAGTGCTTTCTTTGGCTTTTGCTTGTTTTTAGCATTCATAATTTTTAACAAAATGTTCACTAGTACTTTTCAGACAAAAAAAAACAAAACAAAACAAAACAAAAAACATGATGTCCATGTGTTGGTAAAGCAACTGCCTTTAGGCATGGGGCCTACCTTGGAGAATGCTAGTAAAAAGCCAAGATGTCTCCTCAGAAAAAAACTGAGTTTCTCTTTCCCAGCAGGTATCAGTTGGAAGCATCTTCTTGGTTAGGGTGGGGTGTCTTGTTTACTTCTTCTTTTCCATGCTGTGCTTTTGTATGGTTTAAACCTGGGAAGGTCTCATGCACGGTGATATGTGCACAATTTCTGAGCTCCTAAGTATATCAGTCTTGCTTTGTCTTGAAGATGATTTTTTGGAGTGGAGTCATCTACCACCTCTGGATCTTACAATGTTTTTGTCTCACCTTCTGCTTAGATCCCTGACCTTGAATGGAGGGATTTGTTAAAAATACGTCTTGCTTAGAAAGAAGTGCTCAAAAATCTCTCATTTTTTGCAGAGTCTTGAGTCTCAGTGTTAATTTCCATGTATTTCAAAAGAAAACATCTCTGATGAGGTCTGAGTGAGGCACTGATCTATGAGTGCAACAATATATCATTAGGAGTCATTTTATCATTACATTCCTCCAGTTGCCACTGAGGCTGCCTTACACAAGAACAGAAAATGCCAATACCTGGATTATATTTAAAACATCTCAATTTTGTTTACAAGAATAGAAATTCAAGGTATATTTATTTTCTTTGAGCAAATAGAAAAAAAAGTTAGATAGCCAAACACATATTTTTATATTAACAAAATAAGGAATGTATATGTGTTGGCTAGGAATAAATTAAATTTTTAGATAATAACTATAGCTGTTTATGAAAATTGAAGAAGAAAGTAAAACATAAAACAGAAAGTATACATGTGCATACAAAAGGGAATTACTTGGCTTTTGGTCGACAATGCTAATATTTTTAAAGTACTTATTTATATTTATTATATAATCATGATTGTTTTGCCTGCGTATATGGAGGTGTGCCACATGCATACAGTGAACATACAGGTTAGAAGAGAGAATCGAATCCCCTAGAACTGGAGTTACCAAGAGGTGAGAGCTGGCATATGGGTGCTGGGAACTGAACCCAGGTTCCCCACTAGAGCGGGAAGTGTGCTCTGGAGGTATCTCTCCACCCCACCAATGTCATCTTAGGTATACAAATCAATGTTGGCTTCTCTTCTTACAAAGAATGGAGTTTGCTTTGTCATAACCTCTCATATTTCTCATATATTTAGTCTCAAAGAGATTGTACTCTGTGAGTAGTTAGTGCAGAAAAGATGTGTTAAACAAAGGGGAGAGAAGCAAATGTCCCAAGCAATAAATGTCTGCGCCTTCCCCCTTAGACTGTCAGCATATCAAGCCTCAACAAGTACTCAGCTGTGGTGAATGAAGAAAGTCTAAATTGCAAAGTTCACAGGTCCTTTTTGTTAATTATTGAAGTGGACATTTTAATTACAGAAATGGGATTGTTTTTGTGAGTGACTACAGGGATCTGGGAAACTGTGAAATGTGTCTAAAATTTCACCCAAAGGCAGGAGAAAAAATAGCTGATCATCTAGGCTTAGGGGCCAGTTGGAGAAGAAATGACGTTGATTTGTAGCTTCTGCCTATCAATATTACTAATTAATAAACCATTAAATAAAAGCAGTTGGTAAAAAAAAAATCTGGCTGATTTAAATTCCCTTCTCTTTAGGTATATAACAGACAAAATGACAAATACATGAAGACGTGCACTCCTGAATTTATAAACTTATTAAGGCTATAGCACGACAAGAAAACAACCAGGAAATGGTAGTGAAACCTGGCAGAGCCTTATCTGAGTCTTTTGATAAACCTGTAAGGACAGGGCCATCACTTGTGCAGCCAGTGAACTTTGAACTGTCATTCATCCTAAACAGCTGGTACTAACATAACACAGTTGCCTTGTACCCCAGACAATTCAGCATTGTTGCTGCTTCACTGTGTACCACTGGAATATATCTGCCACGGCAACCGCTCCTTTGCATCAGTTGTTTATGATTCAGCCTGAGCCTACATATATTCCAAACCCAGACATTAACAGACTGGAGGAAAAGACATATAGCAAACAGTCAATATATGAAAATAGAACTCAAATGTTAAGCCCTATATTTGATAGGTACAAACTGAAACAAAGCAACATTGAAAACAGCCATTTATCAATTTACTCACACCTTTACAAATACCATGATTGGAAACAGCAATGCAGTAAGATCAGTTTCCTAGGACTCCTTTGATGCCTCAGACATTTTCATATATGTGTAGTAACTCCATCTTCTGACCTCTTAACTATCAGGACTTGAGTATCTATCATAACATATTATGTACTAACAATCTTCACTGCAAGACAGCCAAATCAAGATGCATTATTTAATACAGTTAAATAGTAAAATGTCATTGATTTGATGGTTTACTTTTATAAATCAATTTTATGATGTCATCTGTGCACAATGAATAGAATGTAATTTCTTCTGGAGGCTTTGGAATTTATTTTCCAATATCATTGCATCTGTAATATTATTATCTACGTACTTAAATCATAACGATTTCCACTGGCATACATATATACACTCAGGCAACTACAAAGTGCTTACTTGGTCATTAGTTCCCTTTCAATACACTCTCAGTATTGTAGCTGTTATAGAAAGTCAAGTTATTGTCAAAAACTGCTTAAGTTGAATTGAAGGTTCACCTTTTCCCTATACCACAAGTCTCTGCTTTCCTTGTGACTCTCCTGGCCCACAAGCTTTACTTTGCTTCCTCTTCCTCATCTTTGAGTCATCCACACGGTGTTGGTTTCACTTCATAGAATCCACAAAGCTGCTACCCGTCCCAAGCCTTCTGCATCCCACTGCCTTTACCTGAAATTCTCCCCAAACAGTTCCAACCAAATTCACCTTATGCAGATTTTTCCTTGGGGGAGTGTTCCGTCTGTTTTCCTCTCATATTAGGCTATGCCTTTGCAATTTCATTTATCATAATTAAAAATGTCACCAAAATATTTCTATGATTTATTATTTACTGTTTGAATATTGCAGCAGACTGCAAATTTCACAAAGACAAAGTAATACAAATTTCCTTTTATTCCTTAAGTTTTTATCAAAAAGAAATGACTAGGGTATATTGTGCTGATTAAATAGAAGTTGAATGAACGATACAATATTATGAAGAATCACTAGTATGAGATGAAAACAGTCACATGATAAATATAAACAAAATAAAATTATATATAATCTCATATCTAAAATATAACTATTCATTCAAACATTAGCTTGTTTTTAAATTTTTAAGTATATCTTTTTCATATTTTAGGAATGCGTGAAAGATATTTCTGAAGGAAAATGTTTAACCACGTGTTATTTCATCATTATTTGAAGACTTGTAACTACATTGGACTCAAACATTAAACATTTCTAGTATTGATCACCCACCATTTTTTTTTTTGCAATATTGGTGGTTTGGTGGTTTGTAATACCAGATTGAAGCATGCCTCTGGATACTGTCAAGTTTACAATGTTAACCATGACAAGTCAACTTGTTAACACATAATACATCACCTAAGCGATAACTTTTTCCCCCTTGTCTCCATAAGCTTGTGGGCATCTCATAATGCAAAATCCAGTCAGTCAGTCAGTCCAATTTCAAAAGTCCCTATAGTCTTTAACAGCTCTACAGCTGTTCAAAACTGTAAAACATTTCTGTACTCAATAGTACAGAGTAAAATATTTCTATTTTAAATGGGAGCAGTGGGAGTTTAATTACCAATGACAATATCAAAACAAGACCAAAAGCCAGCAGGCAAACACCAAATCCTGAAAACCCAAACCCTCCATGTTGGGATTATGATTGAATTATCTGTGCTCCAAAAGTCTTAGGCAGGCCGGCTTCTCTAGTTCTGACACCTAAAGCACACATGGCTTCTCCAATGAGTCAGTTCCACACCATGCACACAGGTTTCCTTAGTGAAGGTTACATGCATCCAGCATCTTCCACATTATGGGTCTCTCAACAACTTAGATCTCAAATTCACAGCTTTCCACATCAAACTGCTCAGTGCTCTTTCATAGACTTTCACTTCTGATCACATATTTTGGCCTCATTTCCTTTTGCAACCTTAGCATAAGCTTCTACCACCTGCCTTGCTCTTTAGGACTCTAAAACGAGACCCATTTGAATGATGCTGACAAATTTTGCTGCCAGCTCAAAACGGAGGATGCCCATTTTGGACCTCCATTGGGTCATGGTTTGTGTGTTTTAAACAACCAACTGTCTGAAACACTCTGCTCTGTGGTTGTTATTACTTAAGAGTTTCTTCCTTCAAATGAATTTCACTTTTTTTATATATGGACTTCTTTAATACGCAAGCTATTGCTCTCTTAGCACAAATCTTCAGAAGCAATATAGAAGTTTCTCTTTAATAAGATAATTAATAGTGACAGCTACTTTCTCAGTACCAATTCTTGCCATCTTTCTCTCCCTTCCTTCCTTTCTTTCTATTTATTTATTTATTTATATTTATCTTTCATATATTACATCCCAACTGCAGTTTTCCCTCTCTCCTCTCCTTCTACCTCCTCTTCCCTCTTACCCTCTCTTCCAGATCCACCGCTTCTCCCTTTCTCTTTAGAAAAGTGCAAACCACTCAGGAATATCAACCAAAGACAGCAAAACAAGTTACAATAACACTAGGCACAAACACTTATATCAAGACTGGGGAAAGAAAACACAGTAAGAGGAAAAGGATCCCAAGGGCAGGTTAAAAAAAAAAAAAGTCAGACAACACTTGCTCCCACTATTAGGAGTTCTAAAAGAACACTAAACTACACAGCTATAACATATATGCAGAAGACCATGAGTCAGACCCATAACAGGCTCCCTGATCGTTGCCTCAGTCTCTGTGAAACTCTATGAGCCATGGTTCATTGATCTTATGGACCTTGTTCTTGTGGTGTCTTTGGCTCCTATGCTCCTATAATTCTTCCTACCCCTCTTCCAAAGGATTAGCTTAGGTACATCTATTTATTGCAGTTTGTTGGGTGAAGCCTCTCTGATGTCAATTATGCTAGGCTCTGGTCTATTAGTATAACAGAATATCATTGGGAATCATTTTGTACACACACACACACACACACACAGAGAGAGAGAGAGAGAGAGAGAGAGAGAGAGAGAGAGAGAGAGAGAGAGAGAGAGAGAGAGAGAGAGAGAGAGAGAGAGAGAAGTCATATTTGGTTCTCTCCTAGGTCTCTGGACTATCCAGTGTCTGGTTCCTGGTCCTCTTGGCAGTATCAAGCTTCAGCTCCCTCTCAGAATGTGGGTATCAAGTTGTACTGCTCGTTGTTGGCCATTCACAGAAGTTCTGTGACATTTTTACCCCAGTACAAATTTCAGGCTGAACCAATGGTAGACTGAAGGTTTTGTGACAGGGTTGGTATCCCAATCCCCTTACTGGAAGCCTTGCCTGATCACAGCAGATTACCAGCTCAGGTTTGTTTGTATCCTATGTTACTATGAGTCTTCACTAGGCTCACCATTGTAGATTCCAGGGAGTTTCCATTGCACTAATTGTCTACTTATACCCTGAAATGTCCTAACAAATTGTCTTTCATTTCCTTAATGAGCAGTACAGATTTTTATTCTTTTTGGCTCTGGTTATTTTAGTCTCTCAATGTAGACCTGAGAAAAACATGGAGTAGCAGTCATGACTGACTTAGTAAAGAGTGCCATGATTTATTTTTTTCTGAATAGAATCTAAGAACAATGAGGAAGATGGTAGAAGAAATGGAGAAGTTGATTAGTATATTTAAATTAATAATTGTTTTAAAGGTATCTAAAGAGATAGATCAGAAATTAAGTATTCTTACTGTCCTATGGGTTGACTCACAGCCTACTCTAACTCCAGCTCCAGAAACTTGATGCTTTTTTAGTGTTTTTGGACTCTTATACTTAACGCAAACACAGACACACAGTCAAACACAAATTTTGAAAAGAATCATTTAAAGGCTAACCAAATCTTTTCTTTGGTTATGCTGTGTTTTTGTTACTTACAATGTAAGAATATAATGTATGTGTGTATTTAGGATTGCTTATGTATGCAATTGGTATAAAAGGCAAATAGTTATACTTTTGTTATTAATTATGGCAGGCATGTTGCCAAGGACAAGTCAAAATATGTCCTATAAGAATTTAGAGTATGTTATTGATGTACAATATCAATGAGAGAGCTGTGTTGTATGAATATTTATATTTTCTGTACTTGTGAAAATAGCCTCCTTATATGTAAATATAAACATAAGCAGATCAATATTCAATTTAAGACTCCTCCATTACTTACCAGCATTCTTTTATCATTAAGATTGCCTGAGTGGAAGATCTGTTGCCATATATATTTTCCTACTTCAGGCTGATCACAAAAGAGCTCATGGCAGCAAATAGGCTGCTGACCTTGGCTGGGGTGGTATTCTCTGTCTTTAAAGTTGAATAATTCAATATTAGGAAAGAGTATATGGAAATTTTTTTTCATAGGAAGCTTCCTCTGCTACTATTCCCCTGGTTAACAAGAAGGGAAACTTACTAATGCCACACTTAATGAGATTTTCAATATTTGATATTAATAAATAGCATTACAGACCCTAATGTGTCCTGTGGTCAGTAAAAATGTGTCAAGTATATGTATGTCTAATGAAACAGGATCTTTACTCCATGTAATAAGAATGAACAAAGTTAAAACTGAAGTTGAATGTTTAAAGAAAATTTATGTGCTGGGTGTGGGCCCTTCCATGCATGAACATGTATTGCCCATATATACATATTAAGCCTCATGGGGATTAAAAACTGTAAATTTAATTTGTAAAATTCTTTAAGGGATTAAATTAAACCTATATCACAGCAAAGATCATCACATAGAACAGTACAGTAGTAATTCCAAAATTAAGAGGAAAAGTAAATTATATAGTTTAAAAAAAAAAAGAAAGAAGAGGGAATATATTTGTATCCAAATTCTTATGTTTGACACCAGAAGATAGAAGACAGTAGAGTGACTGAGACAATAATGCAATTTGGATTCCTATAGCCAGTAAGGATGCCACTGACCCTGGGAAAAAGAAAATAAATATTCACTGGTATGTAGAATTTCAGTACAGGCATCACTCAATACATAAGCTTGTTGCAATGAGATTCTTTTGCCCAATCTGGCGAGAACTCCAGGCCCACAGATCTGCTGTCCCAGAGTGCCTAGCCATCTGCTGCTGCTTAGCCCCCCCACCCCCCACCCCCGCAAATGACTCAGACACTTGTATTAATTTCATTCTGTTTGGCCTATGGCTTAGGCACATTGCTAGCTAGCTCTTTCATCTTAACTCATTTTTATTAATCTATCTGCCATATGGCCCGTGGTTCACCTGTGTTCATTTTATGTTTCTACTTTGAGTTTCTGGCTTGATCTGTCTCTAACACCACCCTTTTTCTTGTACCTGTGCTCTAACTCCTCTGCCTACCTCTACCGTGTCTGCCATTGCAAAAGTAGTCCTTTATTCACAACATATAGAAAGACATTCCCACATCTCCTCCCCATTTCTGTCTAATCAGAAAGGAAGGTTTCAATTTTAACATAGTTAAGTTACGTATAACAAAATAGCTATCAAGGAAGAATTAGTTACAATATCTAGTCTACTTGTATTTAGTAAAATTAAAGAAAATATTCTATCATCAGCTTATCCTTGTAAATCTAAAATTTCATATCTATTATATCTTTTAAAATAACTAAGAAAAACTATACCTATTACTATCTAATCTTTAACTACATTAGAGACCACAGAAAGATATAATATTACCCAAGTAAACAGGAAGTACAAGCAACTTCCAAAAATCTAGAAATGACAGAGATGACACCTATCTGCCTGGATAGTCACCCAAAGTTCCTATATAAAGTTGGGGCATCTATCTTCAGCCTACAGGCCCAGAATCTCTTCATTTCAGTGAAGCAGGAACTCTGAAGCACTGCTCTGCCCATTCTGGTATAGTTCATCAGTCACTTTTCCTTGTGTCTTGAAGAATATCTGACTTTTTTCTCTGAAAAACAGGAATCTAAAAGACCATCTCAACTTGTTCTGCCAGATTTCAGAGGTCACTTCCTATGGAACATGCATGTCCACTTTAAATAGCATACTGTCAAGGTGTCAATACAAGTACAAGCTCTTGTTCAGTGGCTAACGATTGCCACAAAGAAACTAAACTCCATATGGAGTTTCTTTGATGTCCATTTTTCTCTTGAAGTAGATCAGTGCTACCAGGAACAGATCTGTTCCACTGTCCAGAAAAGTCTAAGTTCTTAAAATAATTTAAATTCCAAATTCTGTAGGTCTTAGAAGTATTTGAAGATTGCCTGTCTAATTGAAACATGTCTTTGTATACCTAAAAATTGAACATGCATTTCTTAATTATACATTACAATTTTAAATCAGTTACATAAACATTATACCTTAAACAAGAATAGAAAAATACACACAGCATAACAAAATTGACCTTAAACTTATATCAATAAACCAAAATCCATACAACTCTGAAATATTTTGAGTTTAATAGCTGATTTTTTGATCAAAGTAAATTCAATAATCTATATTTTAAAAAATCATTCATATAACCTATCCCCCTTTTCTTCTTAGAAAGAGATTACCTATTATCATTAACCATTTATAATGAAAACAAACATTTATAAAGAATATTTTGGGAATTTAGGCATAGTTTTCCATTACTATTTTCTGCTGATTAAGGGGTACTTTCAATCTTACAGACTCTTGAGACTGCATAATCTTAGTCTGCAGCACTGAAGCTTGTGTGACCATCTCTTCCCATCAGAGAATTTTCAGGTGGTCTTGATTGATGAAAACATATTTGCCTGGAAGAAATCCACAGGTTCTCATCTTCTGTGGAAACAAAAACAAAATCTCTCTTCCAAGGTGACATATCCTTAGACACAAATTTCAAAGTCAAGATACCTTTACAATATATATTTTTGTTTAACTTAGCAGCCTTTGCAATCAATTGGGCGTTTTTTTTTTTTTTTTTTTTTTTTTTGCATTTAGCTCATTAACAATTAAAAAATTAAAATAAAACACAATAATAATCATAATGCAGACTCTGTGTGTATTTTCTATCTTTATATGTCTTGTTATATTTTTATTACTCTATTTCTCTCTTTTAAAGATTTTTTCTATCTTCTTTATTTTCACTCTGAAGCCTATGTACATTTTATAGACATTGTACCCTGTTTACAGGTCTTTATTTCATCTGAAACTACTTTATTGTTAATCCTCAATCATTTTCCAACCAGAAGAGCCATTAAAATTCTATACAACTCTACTTTGGCTGCATCTGATCACCACTAGTAAACATGCAGTTCCAGAATATGCTACTACTAATTAGCCATCTTTGACTCTGTTCCTTTTTTTTCTTCAAAAATAAACAGAAACCTTAAATCAATCACATGCTACTGAATCTTCTTTGAGACTTTGGGAACAGGCCTGCTTGCAGCTTATGCTCCCTGCCCCCAGCCTACCACCATTTTGTTCATGGTCTGTTTGCCACACTATCTCTGTACAATGACCTGCTTCCAAGACACAATTTGGAAGCTGCTTTTGGCTTTGCTTCTGTGCTTAGAACCCTTTTTAAGCTTTCTCTTGCTTTACATGGGTATTTGGCCCATATTGGGAAGCCATCTCTTACACTGAGGTTTATGGCCTTATCTTCTATGGCCCTAGCCTTCTCCCTAAACCAATTCCTCCATTGCAAATGTTGCCTATAGTTCAATACAGCACCTGTCAGATGCATCCAATAGTTAGGAGTTATCTGAATTTTTGTTGACCATGCATGTAGCATTTGTTTTACTTAAGTGGATTGTACCCCATGGAGCAATATGGCTTCCTTGAAATCTTTGATATCTCTCATATTCTTTGGCTAACATTATACTCTACAAATTCTTAAGACTCACCATATGTGTTGTCTGAACAGGAACTGGAAACAGTACTGGTGGGGAAGAGGGTATCTCTTTCATGTTTACCACCTTAAGTAGAGTGTCTTTATTACCATAATATCTCATCTGGAGTTGACCTGAATTGTTCTGAGCAGAAAATGCCTTAATACCATTTTCCAGTATTACAACAGGATTCTCTCATTGCTGAAGATTGGACATTACCGAATTTTCTAGAGCTTGATTTTCCTGTTGAGACAGTCCTTCTACTGACCTCACAGAATCAGCAATTTTACTATTCTCATCATTAACATAAGTAACAAGTTTCTTATTCTCATTATTTATGTAATTATAAAGTTTCTTGTTCTCATCATTAACAACAGCAAAGCCTGTATTTTCCTTGCAGAGTTTTAAAATTCATGTCTGATGAAGAAGGTGTGCCCGAAAGTTTGTTGTAACAAATTTCCAGAAAATTAACCTTAGCTGTCAGTTTATTGGTTGGAATTTCCATATAATACATTATAAACAGCAATTGCTCATCTCATATTTCAAATCTTCTATCATGCTTATCAAGACCTTAGAATGTGTGTCAGGTCATTTATTTTGAAACATAAAATATAGAATTAAGCCGAAAAGTAGTAGGACTGAGAGAGTGAAGCCCTCAAAAATATACTCATGCAAGAAATTCTCAATCACCACAGAAAAGTATGTCCTGAAGTCATGAAGAGATGAATTATCAGCCATCTTTGAGAAAGAAGAATAAATTACCTCAATCCAGATGTAATGGCAATGTTTGACCAGCAGGTGTTGCAGTAACATTCAATGTCCAGTTCCCTGATATTGGATTCCCACAATTTGGCAGTCACAGTAGATCCTAGCAACAGGAGCCCACCTACCTGTTTGGACTTAGGAAGCCCCAGCAGGCAGACAGATTGAGTAACCTTAACAATGACAAATTCTCACATAATCAGGATGATATGACAAAGTCTGCACTCTGCCATGTAGCCAATGGAATGTTCTGCAATGCCCTGTGTGGTGCTCACACAAGTGAGAATAGACTCACAGGACACTGCCCACTCAGGCACCTACCCAGATGCTGACAGGCACCCAGCTAGCCCAAAACCCATGTGGTTGCCAGTTATTGCAGTAATTCTCATTTGCAATATACTGTAATGAGAATTAATTGTATTAAAGGTTTTTTTTAACACTCACAGATACAAATTGAACCTTAGTCCAGTTCTTGAAGTTAGGATTATCCTGAGCTGGGGTTGCTGATCTGGTCTCAAGAAAGCAGGAACCAAACAGACCACTCAAGATCCCAGCAACCTTTTCAACAGGGTTGTCCACACCCTATTTAAGCTCCCAGAACTCCAAAGACATGCCTCCCAGGCTTGTCAGCTAACACCTGAGTTCTACCACAATAAGCAGAGAAAACAGCATAAGAAAGTATATAGGGAAAGAAAAGTAGAGACCTCAAGGTGTGAGGGTATAGTAAAAGTTTCTAGCTTGGCCTAGTCCAAAGTTCTGGACCAGCAGTCCAAACATAATCACACAAAGGCTTATAATAATTGCATGCTCTTTGGCCTATGGCTCAGGTATATTTCTTACTAACTCTTACACTTAAACTAACCCATGATTAGCCATGTGCTTAGTACCTTTCTCAGAGCAGCATTTCAGTTTTCTTTCTTTTGCATCTGCCTTGCATCTCTACCCCACTCTTCCTCTTCCCAGAGTTTTCTTAGTACACCTGTCCATGCTACCAATGAGCCTACTGCCCAATCAGCATTTTATTAAGCCAATAGTAAGAGAAGCAAATATTTACAAAGTACAAGAGTATAATCTCCCACAGAAGGAGGGCCAACATGGGGGAGAGTAGGTTTAGAGAACTGTGATTAAATCTCTAGGAGTTGATTGATAGAATGTGTTCAATGGGGATCTAAATAACAAGTATGAAAGTGGTGGGCTTTTATAAGAGAGATTTTTTTTTAAAAAAAAAATGAGTAAAAAATCTAGTAATTAAGGTTAAGAAAAGCAGAAATTGTATTTATATGTATTTTCCCAAAGGTTTCCTATAAGAGGCAAGAAGCACTAGTCTGGATTAGAACTTGTCATCATGATTATTTAAATGAAAGGGAAAAGTGAGGATCAAAGAGAATGACTTTGGAAAAGAAACAAAATATCTCTTTAGGAGCATTTTAACTAATTTGTTCATTTTTTTTTTGGATCAATCCTTAAATTCTACTAAGTAAAGATCTATAGAACACCACTTCCAAATATAAAATAATGTATAGTAGCCAAGCTATCAACAGCTATATATAGTTTAATATTCAAAACAAATTTTAATAACCTCTCTTTTGAAGGTAAATCAACAATAAACTAGCTGTCACCTTGAAGGTCACTTTATGTTCTTTACACACAAAAACTGAATTCAGCAGATAATATGAAGCTTTTATTACTAATAATGAAACATATATTAATGCTTATCCTTCTTATTTATTACTGAGTGCAAATTAGCTAGTAACAAACAACAAAAGCAAATATAAAAATAAGAAAACTCAAATCTTGACATGTTTGCATTCAGGATAAATGGAACAACATTTAAAGGCCTGTGCTTTTCTCATGAAGGACCCAAGTCTGATTTTCATAGTTGTGCCCAGGAACTCTCAACCACCTGTAGCTTCATCTTCAGTGAATCTAACACACTCTCCTCTTTGACCACTCATGTTGGTGAGATATATCTATATCATTGATATCTACATATCAATGTCTGTGTCTATATACATATCTGTATTCATAATCATGTCCACATCCATAACCACATCCATACCCAAATTTATGACTATATCATCTATTTATATATACAATTTATATATATAAACACATATATGTGTGTGTTTTAAGAATAAAATAATAATAAATGAATAATAAAAGGCATCTGAAAGTGGCAAGACTTTTACAATTCTAATGAAGATGAAAAAGGCAATAATTTGGCAAATTCATAATAAAGAGACACGACCTTAAATTAAACTCTGACTTTTAGATATAGAAGAGATTTTAACATTAAGAAATAATTCATGCTGCTCTTAATGACAATTGAAATGTAAACCATAAATGGCCGAGATACTGTCCTGCTGCCATGCCAAGTGAAAACACACCTTTAAAACTTTATGTATGTATGTATTTATTTATTCTTTTCTCATATATTATATCCTGAAGGCAGGTTCCCTTGCATCATTTCTTCCTTGTCCAACCTCCACCTTCCCTCTACCAGAGATCCACTGCACTTCCTTTTCCCTTCAGAAAAGAACAGGCCTCCTAGAGATTTGACCAAACAGTATAACTTGTAATATGACTAGGCACATCATTTGTATTAAGGCTGAACAAAGCACCCCAGTAGGAGGAAAAGAATCCCAAAATCAGGCAATGGAGCCAAAGACAGCCCCTGTTCCTACTGTTAGGAGTCCCACAAGAATGCCAAGCTACACAACCATAACATATATTTAGAGGACTTGGTTAGACCCAAACAGATTGCTTCAGTCTCTGTGGCCCTGTGGTTAAGTACGCAACTTGCACACATTCAGATGAGTTGCTGCTTTTTGCTTTGCCTAAAATAAAATGTGCATATTATATATATATAATATAATATATATACCGCCTCAAAAAGAAATTTTAGGGTTTTTGTTTTTGCTTGTTTGTGTGCTGTGTTGAATAGAATAAAGTACTCTAGACATTAACTCTAATACAGGAAGTAGGGAATAACCAGCAATGTGTGAAATTGAACAGGCCCAGTGAGCTAGTATCTGAGAAGCTGTCTTAGCAGAGCCTGTAAGCTAAAAATCTTCCTTCCCTTATTACTATGCTTTTGCACAGGAAGAGACAAATTCATATAGTAAAGAAAATAAACAAGAAGGAGTGCTTTTTTATGGGAGACTTTAATATATAATAAACGTTGGGTTCAATTCCTTGCCATAGAATGAACTATCAAACAGAGCTGTAGAGTCTATTCACTCATCAGAAACAAGGAAATAGAACAAAAACTAACTTATTAATCATATCACACTCAAAATTCAATTTTTACTGTAGTAAAATTTTATTTTCAATGTGGGAAAAATAGCCTTATTTCATGAGTCAAGCCTATACAGATAAAGACAATCTATTATTTTGTCCATGAGAACATCTATTAAATAAAAAAGAAAAAAAAAGACTTGAGTAACAGTATTACAGTGATATCTTTAAAAAATTTTAAGGAAAAATATAATTAGTTACTGCGAAAAGAAACCAATGATGTTCATAAGATATTAGAAAGTAAAAGTATAGAAGGGCATTTGTAAAATCGAAGCTACTCCAGTTCTCAGTAACCAGAGAAGTGCAATGTAAAATAACAAGGAACTATCATCTTACACAATCAAGTTCATAAAAATTCAGAACAGGAAAAAAAACGTGACTAACATACTGAAAAAAAAAATCTTGTCCATGTATTTTGCAGAGGTACATGTTTCTTTGGAAAATTGACCAAGAAAAATTAATTATGTAGTGTAATTATGTGTTTTTAATTATAAATAATTGTCCAGCCTACCATTTTAATAAAAATGCTGATTGGCCAAAGGTAGGCAAGAAGTGTAGACAGGGCTACTAGGTTAAGAAAACTCTGGTTGGCAGTAAGAAGAGAACAGAGATGGTACAGAGAAGGCAGAAGATGTAGAAGACAACTGTGCTGCTCTGAGAAAAGGTACTGAGGACACATGGCTGAACAGGATAAGAATCATGGGTTAGTTTAAGGGTAAAGAGTTAGCAACTTATATACCTGGGCCCTAGGTCAATAAGAGTAAATTAATACAAGTGTCTTTGTGTTTCAGTGGGACTATGGGACTGTGAGTCTGAAAGTCTAGACCACCAGGGTAGGCTGGAAAGTCCAGACCACAATACTAGACCAAAAAGTCCAGGCTAGAAGCATAATACAACATAATTAAAATGATTCACATGCCAATTTTCTATTTTTTTAAAAAGTCCTGTTAAAATTATATATATATATATATGTAATATATATATATATATATTTAAAGTTTATGAGTATGGTGCTGTTCTTACAGCTTAACCCATTTCTAATAATTGATATCTTGACACCAATGGCTTACCAGTACAGTCAAATCTTGTTTCTTTGGAGGCTGGAAGTATCTCCCCAACTCTGACCTTCTCCTATATTTCTGTTTGGATTTCATGTCTGGTTGTAAGCTGTCTTACTATAGGTAAAGCCAGCTTCTTAATTAATTATAGCAACTCATATTTGCTGTGTATAGCAAGACATCAAGTTACCCTCTAAAACTTAGCAATGATAAACTGTTGCTGAAGAAAACACAAAGAAGCTGGTGAAAACGTGGAAGCTTCATCCTCTGGAAGGATACATAGTACCTCCCAGAACTATGGAAAATAATCATTATTCTTACCTTTCTGTGAATTCTGAGAGCTACTACAATGAGTGACCTGGAAAGACATTCCCATTGCTTCAACAGTGGAATGCATAGCATGGAAATAACCTACCACTTTATAATTATATTAAAGCCTCTTCCACTAGCTAAAACCTGTATCAGTCACAAATATTGGGGAAGAATACCTGTGGTTAGATAGGTTGTGGGTTCTAGAGAAGAACCTACTTCTCTTATTCTGCCCAATGAACATAACATTAAATCAACTCCTATCATCTTCTCATTAAACTCATAGATTAGAGCATTTCTCCAACCTTATCAGGGAAGATTCTATCCTGAGTAGGTGTTGATTAACACAGAGACCCCCAACTTGTCAAGGTATAGAAGATAATAAACTTTTGAATGCTCAACACTAAATTGAATATCCACATTAAATTTTATCCTCCCAATACTCAGGATCAATGTGAAAGAGAGGGCAGAAAAATAGTAAAGCAGAAGTTAAAAATGACTACAAGGAAACACCACTTCCAGAAACAGCAGGGCAGTTGCACATATGAACTCACAATGGCTATGATAGTATGAACAAATCCTGTGAGAGTTCAAGCCAGACCATATCCTAGCATGGAAAGGGAAAGTAATTACTAAGTCTACCACTAGCTGAGAGCTATTGGCAATTAGCTGTTGGGAGGTTAGTCAGTATTCTCTAAGAGTATATACCCTGTAAGAACAACTATGCCTCAGTGGAAGTTTACAAGAACACAAAGGAAGCACAAATTGGACAATTGGATCCTATGGGGTTTTAAGAGACACACACAGGGTTGGTGGGAGGGGAGAACACGAAGCTGTGTGTATAGGAAAAGAGGTGGTGTTTGTGGTCATTCTGGCAGGAGCTGGGGGAAGGAGTGGAAATGATCAAAACATATTGTGTGAAATCCTCAAAGAGCTAAGAAAATTATAAAAAAGTCTAAAAGAAATGTACAAGGGCTATTACTCCAGACCTTATGAAACTTGAAAAATCTTTCTCTAGAATGGTATGCAGGACAATATTATCAAGGTTCTGTGAAACATTTAGATACATGTGTTTTTAAAATCATTGCAAAAATTGCAACAGATTCTAATTTATATGTGTAGATGACTAACAGCAAAATTTCACACAAGAATGAGTCTAAATTTTATAGATAGCCACACTGCTGTAACTGTCTTGCTTTCAGAAATAATGTCTTAAGAAACTTTGAGGAGCAGACTGTGAGTATTCATTTTCACTGTTTTCTTTAATGAGTTACCAGATAAAATTAGCTGTTATTTAAAGGTCATAATGAAGGGAAAATATAAAATATTTCTTCTCAGCATTATAGAAAATTCCTTATTGATTTATTGAAACAAACCTGCTTTGAGGTTGGTATCTATAAAAAATACTAAAAGTATACTGGTTCTGATCCCTTGCTCATAATAATTTTTTTCTTAATATCTGAAATGTCTAAAGAAGATTTAATTATTATTTTGTTTTTCTCCTCTTTTGAGGGCTCCAGGGGAACCCAATTTTATTCAGGTTATGTTAACTGACAAACACAAGTATGAGGTTTAGGATTATCTATTGTTACAATCATTTAAATCTTGTCCCTAAACTGGTAAAATAATGTACTCTACTAATTTATTGCCTCTGAGTTTGCTGAGTAGCTATTTGACTCACAAAACATCCTGTTTATATATTTTCTGCATAGGATTCTAAGGTATCTGGAACTTTCTGGAAGGAAAGATGCCATATAATACAGTGCTCATTGTATCAGTATCATCTGAGTTTTCAAATTCATTTGGTTTAATTCAAAGATTCAAAGACAGAAAAAAATGGAACAAATGATGGAAGAAATCCCTGGGGAAAACATAATTCTGTTGTGATTATTTTCTTTTAGATTAATTGACACCTTAACTAGCAACTTCACCCTAGGACTTCAGCTACAATTAATAATTGATCCACATAATTCATAGATTTATCTGGCTGGTGCATGCTGGCAGTTAGGTTAACTGTTTCATGTCACTGGACATGAATAATCAATCAATAAATAAATCTATATTGCATCAAACTGCTTTTCTAAATGGCAATGTTTATACTCTCGGCATCAATATAAGAAGCCTCTCCTTACAGTGAATGGCTGGGGATGCAGACTCATGGCTGCTCAATACTAAGAATAAGGGATGGTTGAAGGATATTCCCAATGTAGATATTTATACCACTCTCTCAAAGCCACAGTAGCACTGTGTAAAGAGATGGCAGACAATAAGAACTAGAATGTAAAGCATATGAAATGCCATCTTTTGGGCATGACATTACCACTGCAATCATCAACTCAAAGCAGCTGTTTATTTGTGCTAGGTCTATACAGGACTGTCCTGCCCATAATCAGTCATAGAAGGGGAGTCCTTATATGCCCCTACTCTTACAGGTGAACCACTGGCTATTGATTGCTGTTGTAAAGGAAAACCAGTGGCTTAATTTATAGACCCATTGGTGAGCCAGCCAGCCTCTCTAATGGATGTCATCAAACCCATGCCCACAAATGTCCCTAGTTAGACTCAGAGTGTCACAAAATAAAGCAGAAAAAAGCATGGAAATTGAAGGTTTTCCTTTCTGGTCTATGGCTTCTTCAAAGTAGGGTAGTTTGCTAATACCAATGCCAGGAATAAATTGTCTTCTGTTGAGCATGTTTTAAGTCAATTAGACAGCTACTGGTTACCCTCAAGTCTCTAGGTAATGTACATTGTAACTGGAGAAGTGGAAGTTTCCTGACATTTATCATGACCCACTTTGAACTAACTCTTCCAAATGGCCAGACATAGTTCTCATTTCACACTTATAATTCACCCAATGTAGAAAGCCAGATCCTAACTAATCCTTAATTTACTTTCCACATCACTGTATCTAGCCATACATAAAGCTCATTCATTCAAAACTTCTCTCCATGTTTACTGTAAAAATCTTGTCTTAATGGTCTTATGCAAGTTTATAAAAACTATCACAAAAATCCTCTTTCTATTCTCATTAATTTACTTATCATTGCATTTGCCACATTAAATTCTCTCACACAGAAAGAAGCTATTATGCTATTTCTGAAAACAAAACAACAAAACACATATTCTCTAAAAGACAATGTGATTGGTTTCCTGTACTGTCCACAGGGATAGTAATGCTTTAGCTCATTTTTATCTCTCAAATGTTCTATAGAATTATATTGGCATCTCTATCATAGCTATATATAGTTTATATAAAATTTACTCTGATATCTTACAAGCTTATACATACTATTTTCTTCTCATGCTTTATTCTCCTAATTTAGAATTTTATTCCTATATTATTTTAAAAGCAATTTACTATTATTATATTCAAGACATTTCTTTTCCCTACCTTTTTTTATTCTCTGCAGAAATTTTACCTAACTCTAGTGCTTTTTCACCTTACTCATTTTTTTATTTATATATTATAAGGTTCTTGTAAAATGGGTAATTTTTATAATAGTATATCTGCAGATATGTAAAATTTGGTATCAAAATATCAGGTATAAAATTTATATTTATATAAATGTGCTATTATTGTAATCCTAATACATATGCAGTTACTAATAATTAATCCTATGAAACTTAATTCCTTGAGATAATTAAAGACAAAGAATCTGTGGAAATGACATAGTTGCTCTTCTTGAAGTTTGTTCTAAAATAACTCATATTAAAACATCTTAATTTAGGTTGGAATTCTTATATTGTCTTGAACACCTGCATGCCCGATAGCAGCATAAATATGCCATTGGAACTCAGAAAAAAATATGGAAGATTAAAATTGGCAAGTAGCTCAAAGTAGCTCATTCTTCAAAACATACAAACTGAAATGTGTGGGAAGTTCAGACTATTTTTTAACATTCCCTTACCATTTTATCTAATGCTGGTTAAAGTATTGTCATACTAGAAGTCCTCTTGATGAACTTGTTTCTCTTGAAGGACGATAACACACATCAGATTCTTTTTATCTTGGAATGAATTTAATCTGCAAGTGTCTGACACTTTTAATCAAGCAAAATGTTTCGTGAAAATTACTTCAGTTATAAATGGTAAGCTGCCAAAGTTAAGAGTAAAAATAAATTCCCTTAAGTAATTATTATGTTATATATGAGTAGCCTAGCAGAAAACTGACATCAGTCATATCACTAAGAGATTTGTCTTACTTAAGAGTGATTTATTGGGTCTTTATTGAGTATTTATATTATAAAAATAAAAATATGGCTAAAATAAGGTCCTATATACATATGGAGAGTCTTAGTGGGAATCATATATGTTATATAATTTAGATAGATTTAAGACACAATTTTGTGGATCCAATAAGGCATTTGTTAATTTACACCATTTTATTAATTTGAAAAAAATTACCCAAAGTTAAATGATTTAACTGTTTGGTTGGGTTTTGTCTTTTTGTTTTTTAAATTATATACTATTTATTTTAAAGAATATTTTTTCCTGTTTAGGTGAATATAATTTCTAGAAGCTCGAGTTTATATATGAATATATAAAGAAAAAATAGCTTCTTGGAATGTTATAAAGCATACAATTTATTTGATCTCTTGATGAGGTGTTGTTACCCAGAAAGATCTATTTATCACAGGACTATACCTCTTCATAACTGAGAAGCTAGTGTCTTAGAGTTGTTATTGTATTTTTCCCAGTTCTTGACTCAAACCCATGCTTTCTTCATGCTTGGATCTCGTACATTAAGTCTATCTGGGACAATTCTTAGTGTGTTTTCTCAGTGCATGTTATTATCAAAATATCCCGATTTCCCAAGAAATGTATTTTTAATGATTCCTTGCCCATCAGCCAACTATTCAGCTTCCTGACTCTAAAGAGCATACTAAAGACCTAAAGGGGGAACAGTGTTGATCCTTGAAAGCTACAATGGTCTAAAATAACAACAACAACCACAACAAAACACTTCACCTGTGGTAACAAGGATTATCAGTGCAAAATAACCCATGTGAGTGTGAGTGCAATCTCTCAGGCTTTGGGGGAATTCAGGGAAAAGAAATAGCATTGATCAAAAACTTAATGAAAAGATGACTATAATTGATCACTACTTGAGAGTAGAAGATCTCTGTAACAAAATATGAAGAGATTTCTATTTGGAAAAAAAACAGAAACTCAGACGAGGAAATAAACTCTAACTGTAAACAGCATAACTTTGAACTGGCAATTTATAAAATCAAAAACTCTGAAGCTCTTGTTCTTTCTTAAGTGGTCTAGGCCTTAGAGAAGTAGCCTGTTCCTTGCAGGGGCTATCACCTAGATCTACTTCAAAATAATACAGAAAATTCTTGACTTTGAGGAAATGCATACCCCTCATAAAATATTGTCTGATTTTAATGACAGCCAATAGTTAACTGCATACAGTTGCTCTAGGGCAGTACTTTTCCAAATATGGAAATGGGCACATGCGGCAGAGCACAAGCCAGTCTGGTCCACATAGAAAACTGCAGGCCAGCTAAGGCTACATTAGATAATGGAAACCTGTCTCAAGCAAGGAAAACAAATGTACAAACTAACAAGAGTATTATTTTCCATTGAAGTTGTTATGTTTTTAAAAGAAAACTGTGACTCAAGAAGAATGCAGACACCCATAGCAGAATTATTAGTGTATATAGAATGAGATCCTAAGTGTGGAATTAAATGTGATGGAGAATAAAATTGAATGAGCTTTTGGATAACGGAGATCAAGAAAGAACAAAAGTAAAAGCTTATTGGCTTGTGAGCACTCGGGCAGAGCAAGCTCTGTCACATGGGGAAGTAGGGTTCCTACCGAGTAAAGTGTAATTGCCACCATTGCAGAACAGAGTGGTCAAATCAGATGAGGCAGATATAAGAGTGCCTGACCCTATTCTGTTTAAACGTTTAGAGGATGCTCCATTGCCTAAAACAATAAGAATACACTCATAAGTGAAGCATAGACATCATTGTTCATAGTTCTTTCTTAACACTGTTGATGGACAGGAGTTACTATTATATAATATACATCCATGACTATTATATATATATATATATATATATATATATATATATCCATGACTATATATACTATTATATATATATATATCCATGACTAGTGAGCATGACAGTTTCTCAAGGTCATAGATATCAGATGATAGTGCTTATCTGTCACAAGCAGGGTGAGTATACTCATCTACATTAATAGCTAATTTGAATGAATCCAGCACTCTAAGCTCACACAAATATATGGAGATTCTAAAGATGTTTTGTCCCTAGGGAAAAACTAAGTGTTTAGCCACTCAGTACTACACAGTACATATGTTAAAATAAATTAAATAAATATAACTAAAAGACCAAATATGGTTAATTAGAAAAAAAATTATTCTTCCTGTGGCAATTTCAGAATGGGCAACTGCATTACTCTATTGCATCACTCTAAGTATGATTATTATGAGTCAGTCACCAAATTCTTTCTAGGAAGAACATGCACCTATTTATTTGTAAAACAATATACTGGGAAAAGAAAATCCTTGCAACATTTTAGAGATGTCACTTGCAGGATATGTGATGATTTGGACATACAAAATTCTTCAGTGTATATGTTGGCATAGTATTATCTTGTCACAGTATATCCCACATCACATAGAAAAACAGACTTTGTATAATGATAGAATGGCCTTTTGAAATGTCAACATAATTTTAAAGATAGAATCCAGTGAGTTGATGGTACTTTTCATATTACAGCGAATCTCTGATTATAATTGCATAATCTCTTTTTTAAGCAGAGTTTATGGTTCTAGGAAATAATGAGTGATGTCACTTATTACCATGACATCCAATAACCCACTGAAATCAATATTTATCTTCCCAAAATTCTAGGCTTTACCAGTTTTGAGGATCAGTTCTCAGAAAAAGAAAAACTTTTATTAAGTGACACATGATGAATCCCATTAATCTGAAAATCATGGTCATTAGTTGCTTTAGTCTCAGGGATCAAGAAACAATATAAAAAGATATTATCCTAAAACAGATAACATATACTTTCCACAGAAATTGGGTAAGCAAGATAGCAAGGAGTGTGATAAATACCCACTTACCACAGTGAGACTTTTGTATTCTTTTTTCCATATTTGGTGGTAAATAAATCAAATCATCAAGCATGATTTAGAAAGCTATGGTGACCAACATCTCTCTCTCTCTACTTTCTCTGCATAAAATTTCTGATGACCACACCAGGAAAGTTGCCCATGTAGCACAATATATGAAGCCAAAGTGTGAGTGTTCTCCAGAGATAATAGTACAAGGAGATGATGGATTTGATCCCACTACAGATTTTTTCAGAAATCTCTTCCAGGAAATGAGACTGCTCAGATTCCTGGCTTAGCCTTTCTAAGCTAGAGCCATCACAGCTCACATCTGAGTCATTTTTCTAGTTCAAAGCCAGATTTATGCTCAGGACTACAGTTCTTGTTCCTCTGGCTGCTAGAGTATTGCAGTTAATGATCATCAACAAATTCCCCTTCTAGAACTCACTGCAATCCAAGCAGTGTTTGTGCTTTCAAAGGTCCTATATCCTTATAGGGAAAACAATTAATTGAACCTCAATGTTGGCTTATGAGGTGTTTATTACCCAGTACTCTTGATATACCAGCAATCTCTTAGTTTCTTATTTCTGACATTCATCTATGTAAAATACTTTTATTCAATAATACGTAAAATATAAATTAAGGAGCATGTCAATATACATGTGCATTACTTAAGTAGTATGCATATACATAATATATTTAGAATATACATATATACAATACCTTCACAGGTATTTATAATATATTTAATATACTTCCAATATTGGATTTGCTTACATAAATTTATTTAGAATTGCTGATTTTAGCTTAAAAGAGAAAAAATTCATGGATGATTCTGACAGAAATTCTGCCAATATAATGTTTAGAAAGCTGTTAAAACAAGATTAGAGTCTTAGAAGTCTAGTGACCCATGACCTAGATTTTATGCAGATGAGGATAAAAAATGATTGTTCAAATCTAGGTCATTTTCATCTGAGCCTGATCACATCACCCCCACAAAAGAAAAGATCTAGGAATACATCCGAAAATGAGTAATGGAAAGGATAACACTATTGTTTTGGTTTTGATATGAATATCCTCTTAGGCTCATATGTTTGAATGCTTGCTTCTAGCTACTGACAATGTTCACCTAAGTTGGAAGTTATGCTAGCTTTAAAAGGTTTAGACTAGCTGGAGGAACTATTTCCCTGGGGGCAGGATTTTAGAGCTTTATACCCTCATCAAACTTCTTCACTTTTTAAATCTCTCTCTCTCTCTCTCTCTCTCTCTCTCTCTCTCTCTCTCTCTCTCTCTCTCTCTCTCTCTCTCTCTCTCTCTCTACTATGAGTGAATGAAAAGTCATCAATTTGCCATTTATCCATTTATATGCCAGAATAGCCTCACATCCCTGCCTTCATGATGAAGTGTATCTTGTTTGGAAGTATAAACTCTCTTACATTTCTTTTCAGTGTATTTCATCACAACAACAAAAGGAGAAGTAATATAGCTGTTAACTATTCAAAGATTGATGACCACCATTTTTGGGCCATCAGCCAATTATTACTCTATAATTCTTAGGGAAACATTTTTAACAAGGCAGAAAATAAAATGGGCATAATCACTAACGTAAGTTAGTCCCTTATTCAAGTGGCTAAACCAAATTCAGTTCACCAGGCTGCTGCTGCTGCTGGATTAGGGTTTTGAGAAGAGCTAATTATCATGTGATTATTTCATAGGTTTTAGAATCCCCAGATTCCTAACTTATTAAGATCAGACAGCAGATGACTCTACATGGATAGTGAGTGAATCTGAACTGAAAGTCCTTCATATTTCACAAAAAGCACCAGTTGTTCTGTACAGTACTAAAATTAGAGGTCTGTGAGGTAGCTGTGAACAGACTCTAATGTGGGAAGAAATTTTTAAAACTTAGAATGTTGCAAAACAAGAAATCAAAGTAAGGCTGTCATGTAATTCACATTTTTAAAAGACTGCCAAAAAAATTGAGGAATTTTGCGTTTTGCCTCCCTTTTTTCCCTCTCCATCACAGCCATAACTTCGCTAGTAGTGTCGGCTTTTCATTATGTTATACATCAAACAACTCTTTCCTCAGGAGCTGTGATGTTATGTTCTCCAGGCTTTTTATTAAAAGTACTTGTCATCTGGAATCTTTAATAGCCCAAACAAATGGCCAAATGCCTCATTTGTTCTTATTTATAATCGGAGTTGAGAGCATATAGGGTCATAAGATAAGGGCCAGAGAAGCCGTGAAATCAATGGGAGTTATTAAGAAAAACCCTAATACTAACAATTATATTTTGTTAGTAATGACTAAATTGTGTTGACTGTTTACAGTGTGCCCATTTTTTAAAACTTATTCTTCTCTCATATATTCCATCCCAACTGCAGTCTCTCCTCCCTTCACTCCTTCCAGTTCTTCTCTACTACCTCCCCTCTTCTCAGATCTACTTCCCTCCATTTCCTTCAGAAAAGAACAAACTTATCAGGGATTTCAACTAAACATGACATAAGTTCCAATAAGACGAGGCACAAACCTTTATATGAAGGACGGACAAGACAGCCCTGTAGGAGGAAAAGGATCACAAGAATAGGCAAAAGAGTCAGAAACGTTCCCACTCCCAGGCACACCAACCTAACAACCATAACATATACAGAGGACCTAGCACAGAGCCATGCAAGCTCCGTAATTACCAGCCTCTGGGAGCTGCTACGAGCTCTGCTTACTTTATTCTGTGGGTTATATCCTTGTGGTATCCTTGAACCTTCTGTGTCCTATACTCCTTCCTCTGCCTCTGCCTCTTCCTTGGGGTGATTGTGGGTTCAGTCGCTTTTTTTTTTTTTTTTTTTTTTTTTTTTTTTTTTTGCCAAGCAAGGGCTTCCTCTAGGGGCTTACATCTCAAGTTGGACCAGTCATTGGTTGACCACTCCCAGACCAGAAGTTCTATGCCACCATTATCCCAACACATCACGCAGACAGGAATAATTGTAAGTAAAAGGTTCTGAGCCTGGATTGTTGTCTTAATGCCTCTACTGATTGGAAACCTTGCCTGGTTAAAGTAGATGGCTGGTTCCGAACCTGTATTATCCATTACTAGGAGTCTTCCCTCATATATTCCAGGCATTTTCACTGCATTACATTTCCACATAACGCCCAAATACCCTTCAGTTCAAGTAATCTTTCCCAGTAGTTTCTTCCTGCTCTCCACCAACAGATCCCTGCTATTCCCATCTCCACTAACCTTGCAGTCCACTTACAAAATCTATTTTATTTTACCTTCCCAGGGAGATTCATGCATCCCACCATGAGTCTTCCTTGTTATTTAGTCTCCCCCAGTCTGGTGATTGTAGGAAGATTTTCATATACTTAACAGTTAATATTTACTTATAAATGAGTACATGGCCTGTTTGTCTTTGGGGGTCTGGGTTAACTCACTCAAGATGAGGTTTTTCTAGTTGTATTCATTCGCCTGTCAATTTCATGGTCATCGGTAGTGTACATCTACCACATTTTCTTTATTCATTCTTCTGTTGAGGATCATCTAGGTTGTTTTAAGTTACTACCTATTGTAAATAAGCTGCTTTGAACATAATTGAAAAAATGTCCTTGTGATAGGATTGAGTATTTTTTGGGGTATATGCCCAACAGTGATACAGCTGTAGCTAGAAGTAGATCTAGTCGCAGTCTGTAAGGAACTGCCATACTGATTTTCAGAGTGGTTGTACAAGTTTGTACTCCCACCAGCCATGAGAGAGTGCTCCCCTTCCTCCACATCCTTGCCAGCATGAACTGCCATCCTGTGTTTTGACATTAGCCTCAAATTATCCACATAATAAAAATAGAAAGAACATTGCCAAATTTATTTTGTGAGGCCTCAGTCACACTAATACCCAAACCAAAGAAACAGAATAACAGACCAAATTCTATCATGAACATAGATGTAAAAATACTCAGTTACTCACAAACCAAATCCAAGAACACATCAATAAGATGATCTCCCATGATCAAATAAGTTTCTTCTGAGAGATACAGGGATGGATCAACAATAAAAAATTGGGGAAATATAATCCACCATATATACAAACTGAAAGAAAAAAAAACATACGGAACACCTCATTGTATGTTAAAAAGCCTTTGGAAAAAAATCTAACACTGCTTCATGATGAAAGTCTTGGAAAGAGTGGGGATACAAGTAATATACCTCAACATAATAAAAGTAGCTTATAATAAACCTATAACCTACATCAAATTAAATGGAAACACAAAATGGTCCACTAAAATTAGGAACAAGACCAGGCTGTTCACTCTCTATCCATATATATTTTATAAAATACTTGAAGTTCTAGCTAGAGCAATAAAGCTGCTGAAGGAGAACTAGGGGATACAAATTGGAAAGAAAGAAGTCAACGTTATCTATCACTATTAGCAGATGATATCATATTATACATAAGTGACTCCAAAAATTCTACCAGAAGACGCCTATAGTTTATAAACATTTTCAATGAACTGGCTAGATAACAGATTAACCAAAATATCAGTAGCCCTTCTGTACACAAGTGCCTATGGTTTATGAGCTATCTCACTTATTAATCTTCTCAAAGAATGAAAAATATAATTCCATTTTACTGATAAGGAGGATTACTAAAGTTAAATAGTCTTTCAAAGTTATACAGCTGTAAGAATGTTAAAGGAGCTGTGGTGGTAATTAATACGAAATATTTATATAAATTCTAAGAGTCTGTGCTGTTTAAGTTCAGTTTCAGTGTTTTGATATGTCTCTCTCTCTCTCTCTCTCTCATAATTTAATTCCAACACTTCTCCATTCTCCTTTCCCTTCCTTCCCCAAAGCCTCCCATATAACCCCTCCCCACTTTCTTCAAATTCATGGCCTCTTTTCTCATTAAGTGTTATTAATTGAATATGTTCATGCATGTAATAACAATTAGTGTATGTATATGTTTATCTTCCTAAAAATAACCCACTGACTACATTAAATATTAATTGTATGTGTTTTCAGAGCCGAACATTTAAGTTTTGTTTACTTTCATGAAATCTTTTATAAGTGAGTGCTGGCAAGTAGGTTGAACTTCTGTGCTGTCTCAACAAATTTATAGAAACTATCAATTTTTAGATTTTCTTAGGCCTAAAATTTGTTATTGAGTTTGGAGGGCTTAATCAGGCACTCATAGCACTGCTATCAGTATAATCATACATCATTAGCCAGGCATAAGCTTGAAACACTTTAGAAGTTGTACATCTTGTAATGTTGTCCCTTGCCTTGGTTATGTCTTCTAGACTTGGATGATCCAGTAGTAACTGTTCATCAGAGCATAGGTGAAGCTAAAGAACAATTTTACTATGAGAGAACAGTGTTTCTCAGATGTGTGGCCAATTCCAATCCCCCTGTGCGCTACAGCTGGAGACGTGGCCAAGAGGTGTTACTACAAGGATCTGACAAAGGAGTGGAGATATATGAGCCCTTCTTTACCCAGGTAAGAAATTAGGAACAGTATTCCTAATATAGCTGTGTGTGATAGTTTCTTGACTCCAGCAACAACGTATATTCATAGCTATATGAAAAGACGTATTCTCCAAATCTACTTTTTTGTAAAAACAATGTATGATTGATCGAAAGACTAGTACACCTAGAACTAGTTTTATAAATGATAGTTAAATTTGAAATGCTGATTCCTGAAATCATATTTCTTCATCCATATGTTCACCTCAGTGAGCGTTTAAAAAGCATGACTGTGTACCTCACCGAAAAATCTGATTGAAAACATATCTCTAAAGAAATAATTATAATTTTTCAACTTACAATGACAAACTTGTTATTATTCATTTTAATGTAATTACTATGATTACATATAGATATGTATGAATAAAAACACAAATGTGTGTCCATAAATACAACCTGAAATGCACTTTGGTGTTGCTAGTATGTATGTGTTTTTAGAATGGACCACATAATATTGGATCACCAATTAGGAGCCTTACCATTGTAGAAGATTAATTCTTTCTATCCCAGTAGTCATTAATTGCCTGGAGCTCTTATCTGCATGCACATCCATTGAAATTTCCCCTTTCTACATTAGCATGACTATCAGTGTTTTCTTTGTTTGGATTTTGTTTAGGCAGCATGTTAGATCATGGGAGTAGCTTGTTTTTTATTTCGAAAACACTGCTCACAGCTGATTTGTTGATCCTTCGGCATTCTCTTCCCTGTTCTAGAATGTTCTCTGAGTCTTAAGTATGTGTATTGAGCTAGAGATGTATCAACTTGGCCAAGGACCAGTAGTTCTGTATTCTCTGATTAATGACCAGTTGTTTTCTGTAGTGGTCTCTATCTTTTACAGAGAACATACTTTGAACTGTGCATATTTGTGGGTATAATAATTCAGAGTGAAGTTGGGAATTAGTTTAATTAAGTGGTAGTAAGAAGTTCTTCTCTAAGATCTATGACCTCACTAGCTCAGAGCAGTGGGCTATCTTTCAGGTAACAGGCATGGGATCCCTACTGCAAAGCAGTTCTAAAGTCTAGTTAAACAACTGTTGGTTGCTCCCAAGTTATGAATGCCACCATTGTGTTATTATGGATATCTTTCTGTAGTGGTCATTATTCTGGCTTAAATGCATAATAGTTGGATAAAACTACTGGTTGTTTTTCTCTCTTGTCAAATTACATAGCATTTTCATATACTATAAAAGCGAATCCTGAAGAAGGAAGTTTTTAGTTAGATCCAACTGGATTCCTTATAACCCTCTGTCCAAAATGCATTGTGGCTTTTGTAATAAAGGCTTATATTTAATTTCTAGAAAGAAACCGTAAGAAACAGTGATAATATGTACTGTTTGAGAAAATCTCTTGGACTCTTCTAACCAAAGATTGGAATAAAGGTTTATTATGTCTAATACTGAGATTTTTCTTAGTCTACATGTTGTGAAGAAGGGTAGTAATACTACCTCTATCATAACATCATTTAAACTATATACATATGTGTACACATACACTTACATACACATAGAATTTAATCCAACCAAACAAGTTCTATAAATTTTTTTATAAAGAAATATCTCATCATGAGCTGGACATAAACCATATGTTCTAAATGGATGTTTCTGGGTTTCTTTCTTGATGGGGTCATATTTGTTTTGATTTATGGCAAGCATTACAAATACAAATGACCTCTGAAACTATGTGACTCTACTTGGGAGAATGAACCAAGATCTGATAGGTCTTGCAGGAGACAGATTATGCGTATCCACTCTTAAGAAAACAGTGGATGCCACTGTTAGGTATCTATGTCTACTTGGACCCTTAGCTACCATTTTGAAACTCTGCTTCAGTTGAAAGCTTATGCAGGGTTGATCCTGTGACACATAAAAGTTTTACATAATTTTACAAATAAGAAGTTACAGACTAATCTATTTCTCCAAAATTATGCTAATTGATAAAAATTAGAATAGACTGAGACATTCAAGTCTAATTCTAATCTTTAAGCACATGTTCATAATACAGAAAATTGATAAGAGGATTTTTACTACAAACCTACTTAACAGTCACCAATGTCCTCATTTGTACCTGGTAATTGCTGACAAAAATGGAAAGTACTATAATTTTGCAGTCATTTTGTACTATAAAGCAATGCAATTGATTAAGCTTATTTACTTTAAAATTATAATGCTTTTGTCATGTTTTAAATTTAAAAATTTATCTAGTTATTTTTCTCTGCATTAAGAGGTAAAAAATGATAATTATACAGAATTTTGTGTTTGAGTTAGAAACACCAATTTTTAATCTATCAAAATTTCTTTAGATTTAAAATTTATTATGTTTTAGTATTATTTATGTATTTATTTATTTATTCATTTATTTATTTATTGTTCTTTAAAATTTTTCCCATTCCCACTAGTGCTCCCTCTCCAGCCCCTTCTCCTAGTCCTTCCCATCCTTAATCCCCCTTTCCTCTTTACCCCCTTTAATGCTCAGAGAAGGCAAGGAATCCCAAGATGAGTAAATTCAGTTTGGTATATCCATTTGAGGTCGAACCAAAGCCTTCCCTCAAGTATCAAGGCTGAGAAAGGTGTTTTCCTTCTAGGCATGGGCTTCTAGAAACCAGTTCATGGACCCAGGATAGAATCTGGTCTTATTGCAAGCGGTTCCAGAAACTGCCCTTGCCTTCTGACCACCATCTACATTCAGAGGGTCCAGATCTGTCCCAAGAAGGCTCATCATCTGTTATTACAGAATCTGTGAGCTCCGAACAGCACAGGACTGCCTATTCCATGGGTCTCCCCATCATGATCCTAGTCCCTTAGCTCATGCAATCTCTTCTCCCTCTTTTCAACTGGTTCAGTATCTCAGCCTGGTGTTTAGCTATGGATTTCTGCATCTACCTCCATCAGCTGCTGGATAAAGGTTCTATACTGGCAATTAGGGTGGTCATTCATGTGATACTAGGAAAAGGCCAGTTGAGGTTTTCTTCACTATTGTTTAAAGTTTTAGCTGGGCTCATCGTGTGCATTCTTGGGTGTTCCCTAATATCAGGTTTCTCTCTTGCTCTTCAATAGCCCTCTCAAACAGGATATCCAATTTTCCCATTCTGTTGTTCTCCCCAACTCCCCACCTCACTCTACCATCCATTTTTTTTTCATGTTCTTTTATTACTTCCCCTTGCTCCCTCCTGTATGAAAGCAATTTTCTCAGCATATCTTTTGTATTTCCCCTTCCCTGGGGAGCTATGGATGTATCTCTTAACTTTATCTTATTACCTAGCTGCTGGGGGAAGGGGTGGATTGTAGCCTGGCTATCCTTTACTTTACGTCTAAAATATACTTATGAGGAAGTACATACTATGTCTGTCTTTCTGTGTTTGTGTTACCACGCTCAGGATGATACAATCCAGATCTACCCATTTGCCGGTAAATTTCAGGTGTCATTTTTTATTTTCTGATGAGTAGTAATCCATTGTGTAAATGTTCCACAATTTTTTCATCCATTCTTCAGTTGAGGGATATCTAGGTTGTTTTCAGGTTCTAGTTTTTACCATGCTGCTATGAATATAGTTGTGCTAATGCCCTAGAGGTAAAATGTGCATCCCTTGAGTATATGCCTAATAGAAGTATTGCTGGATCATTGAGTAGATTGATTCCCAGTTAACTGAGGAACTGCAATGCTGTTTTCCAAAGTAGGTGTATAAGTTTACATTCCTACCAGCAATGAAGGATTGTTTCCCTTGCTCCACATCCCCTTCAGTATAATTTGTCATCTGTGATTTTGACCTTAGCCATTCTGATAGGTGTAAGATGATATCTCAGAGTTGTTTTGATTTGCGTGTCTCTGATGACTAAAGATGGAGAGCAATTTTTTAAGTGTCTGTCAGCCATTTGGAGTTCTCTGGAGAATTCTCTACTTATCCCTGTACCCCATTTTCAATTTGGGTTCATTGGTTTTTACCTACTACTACTCTAACTACTAAAGTTCTCTCTATACTTTATATACCAGTCCTCTGTCCAATGTAGGTTGGTGAAGATCTTTTCCCATTCTGTTTGCTGTCATTTTGAATAATTGACCATGTCCTTTGCTTTACAGAAGTGCCTCAGTTTTAGAAGGTCCCATTTATTAATTGTTGTATTCAGTGTCTTTGCTATTGGTATTATATTTAGGAAGTGATCTTTGTGTCAATGCTGTCAAGGGTGTTTTCCATATTTTTTTTTTCTGTCAAGTTCCATATAACTGGGTTTATGCTGAGGTCTTTGATTCACTTAAATCTGATTTTTGTGCAGGGTGATAGATGTGGATAGATAAATAGATAAATGGATCTATTTTCATTTTTCTACATACAATCATCCAATTCTACCAACACTATTTGTTGAAGATGCTATCTTTTTTTCCACTGTATATTGTTGGCTTCTTTATCAAAGATCAGGTGTTCATAGATGTGTGTATTAACATCAGAGTCTCTGATTCAATTCCATTGATATACAGTCTAGTTTTATGTCAGAAACAATCTGTTTTTATTACTGTAGCTCTATAGTATAGCTTGAAGTCAGGGATGGTGATGCCTCATGGAGTTCTATTATTGAACACAATTGTTTTGGCAATCCTGGGTTTTTTTTGGTATTCCATATGAAGTTGCATATTGTTCTTTCAAGGTCTGTGAAGAATTGTGTTGGGATTTTGATTTGGATCTCATTGAATCTGTAGGTTGATTTTGGTAAGATTATGGTTTTTACTGTGTTGATCCGACCTATCCAGAAGCATAGGAAATCTTTCCAATTTCTTGTCATACAGGTCTGTCACTTCCTTGGTTAGAGTTGCTCCAAGATATTTAATACTATTTGCAGCTACTGTAAAGGGTGATGTTTCCCTGATTTCTTTTTCAGCCCTCTTGTCATTTGTTTATAGGAGACTATTGATTTTGTTGTTGTTGTTAACATTGTATACTGCTACATTGCTGAAGCTGTTTATCAGCTGTAGAAGTTCTCTGGTAGAAATTTGGGGATCACTTATGTATACTATCATATCATCTACAAAAAGAGATAGTTTTACTTCTTCCTTTCCAATTTTTATCCCCTTAATTCATTTTTGTTTTCTTATTGCTTTAGCTAAAACTAGAGAACTATATTGAATAGATATAGGGAGAGAGGGCAGCCTTGTCTTTTTCCTTATTTTAGTGGGATTTCTTTGAGTTTCTCTACATTTAGCTTGATGTTGGTTAACAGCTTATTATATATTGCCTTTATTTTGTTCAGTTATTTTACCTGTATCCCTGATCTATCCAGCACTTTTATCATGAAGGAATGTTGGATTTTCTCGAAGGCTTTTTCAGCATCTAATGAGATGATCATGTGTTTTTTTTTTTTTTTTTCTTTCAGGTTGTTTATATGATGGATGACATTGAGTGTCATATAAAATTCCATATATTAAACCATCCCTGCATGCATGTCTGGGATTGGGCATACTTGATCATGGTGGATGATTTTTTTTTATATGTTCTTAAATTCAGGTTTCAAGTATTTTACTGAATATTTCTGCATCAGTGTTCATGAGAGAGACTTGTTTGTAATTTTTGATTTGATCCATTGTTGTATGGCTTGGATACCAAGGTAACTGTAACCTCATAAAAAGAATTTGGCAATGTTTCTTCTAGTTCTGTTGTGTGGAACAATTTGAAGAGTATTGGTACTAGTTCTCCTTTAAAATCTTATAGAATTCTGTATTTAAATCATCTGGCTCTTGGCTTTTTTTTTTTTCTTGGTAGTCTTTTAAAGCCGCTTCTATGTCCTTAGTCTATTTAGGTCATTTATCTGGTCTTGATTTAAGTTTGGAAAATAGTACCTATCCAGAAACCTGTCCATTTCTTTTGTGTTTTTCAAGTGAGTGGAATACAGGTTTTTGAAGTATGACCTAATGATTCTCTGGATTTTCTTGGTGTCTCTTTCAATGTACCCCTTTCATTTCAGATTTTATTAATTTTAATTTGGATACTCATTTTTCCTCCCTCGCTCCCTACCTCCCTCCTTCTCTCTCTCTGTCTTTTGGTTAGTTTGGATAAGGGTTTGTTTTTATTATTCACTTTCTCAAAGAACCAACTCTTTGATCATTAATTCATTGTATTGTTCTCTTTGTTTCAATTTTGTTGACTTCAGTCCTGAGTTTGAAGATTTTTCTGTTGTCTACTCCTTGGTGAGTTTGATCATATTTGTTCTAGAGCTTTCAGCACAGTTCTAGAGCTTTCAGCTGTGCTGATAAGCTTTTGTGTGAGATTTCTATTGTTATGCATTTTCTTCTTAGCATTGCATCCTGTCCCATAAGTTTGGGTATGTTGTGTATTACCTTTTATTGAATTCTAGGAAGTCCCTAATTTCTTTCTTTACTTCTTCCTTGACCCATAGGTGGTACAAATGAGAGATGATCAGTTTCCATGAGTTTGTAGGCTTTCTGTGATTTGTATTGTTGTTGAACTCCAACTTTAGTCCATGGTGGTCTGATATGATACAAGGAGTTGTTCCCCTTATTTTGGGTCTATTCATATTTTCTTTATATCTGAGTATGTGGTCAATTTTATAGAAATGTCCATGGGGTACTTAGAAGAAGGTATATTCCTATTTTTTTGAGTGGAAAGTTTCGTATATATCTATTAGGTCCCTTTGGGTCATAGCATCTGTTAGATCCTTTATTTTTCTGTTAAGTTTCTGTCTGGTAGACCTATTCATGGGTGAGAGATTTCTTTAAGGGAATTGCTGATCTCTTTCCATTTTGTGCTGGTCTTTTCTTCTGTTTCTTTAAGGGAGTTTTTTCCCCCCTTTAAGGCATTTATTATCTTTATAAAGTTAGTTTTAAGGTTGTTTCCTTCTGCTTCTTCTACATTGTTATGATCAGATCTTATTGTTGTAGAACCACCAGATTCTGATGGTGCCATACTATTTTTTATGTTGTTATATATATTCTTTACTCTGATGTCTGCACATTGCTTCCTTGGATCAATGAATGATTTGTCTGTATTTCAGGGAGCTGATTTTGGTGCAATCTGCTGTGGTCTCAGGAAGACTCTTTTGGTCTAATCTGGGCTCATGGTCCACTTGGATGTAACACATTTTATGTCATAGTGAGCTCTTCTTGGTGCAATAAGAGCTGGCTGATTCTTTGTCTCAGAGATCCAATATTGGTTCAGTATGAGCTCTTGATCCACATGAAACTCCTGAACTATAGGAGCTCTAGATCCAATAGGTGCTGGTGAATTGTGGGTCAGGTACTCATCCTGGTCCCCAAAGTGCTGACAAACTTTGGGTTTCAGGTGCCTGTTTTGATCCAATAGATGCTGAGGAACTGTGGGCCTCAGGGAACATCTTTTGGTCCAATAGGTGGTAGAAAACTGTGAGTCCCAGCCATTGAGATCACCCAATAATGGGATGGATTGGGGGTTGGCACCAGATTTGTAGATTGTCTAGAGTAGGATTTTACTAGGGAGTTCTGGCCTGCAGGGGTTTTCCCTGCTGGTCTGTATTTAGGGGAGAGATGAGCTATGTTAGAGTCTTAAAATATTATCTAAGACCATTTTTCTTCTGTTTGATGACTTTACTCTTACATATTGTGTTGCTCTATTTGTAATCATATACATATAATCATATACATAATCATTCTTGTATTAGTTTCTACAGACATTTTTCTACTGACTCTAAGTATACTTAATGGTTAATATACTTTAAATATTAACAATATTTATATTAAAGCACATGTTAGCTGTGTTCTGATCCTATAACAACATATGTACACTTTATTTCAAAATAATTTTTTCACAATTTTAGATAGTGGAAAGTTTGATATTAAGGTATTGGCACCCAGCCAGGACATTTCCAGCTATGTAGTAACAGAGTGAGGGAACACAAAAAAAGCACAAAGTCACTCCCACAATTGATGTACATACTCCTAAAATAAAGAAATAACTTTATGTGTGAGGACTTAGACATTGATGTAAATGCCTTGTAAAGACCCCATCTCCCAATACTGTCACAGTGGCAGTAAAATCAAGCATCCATTGTGGAAGCTAAATCCTGTAGTTTATAGTGCAAAAGGTAACCTTGATCTGCCATGGACAAGGTTTTGGGAAGATATTTGTCTGTTATAAAGGTGTTGAGGCAAGGCACCTCTCATTCCTGACATTGTTGATATATAAAAAAAAGTAATTAAGGGAAAGAGGCTTATAGTGCAAAGAGAAGCCAAAAAAAAGTTAAGATGGAGGATAATAAAATAGTTCCATGTAAAATTGCACAGTAGTATCAGAAATAATAATGAAGCAAAGTAATTCCCTAATGATATTCTATGCCTGAGATAAACTACACAGCAATTTCTCTATGTAGGGAAGAGTTCACTGTGGAGATGGGAGAGCATACTGGGACAATTGTGTATAAAGGTTCAGATTGAAGTTCATATTCTTCATGCTTTTAATGTTAGGAAATTAAATTCTGTGAAGATATTAGATTTTCAATATTAATGCTTTTCAATAATGTCTTATTTTTTAATAAAAATAATTTAAAAGATGATGAGATGACTCTATCTTGTGTGCTATGCGTGCAGCTAATAACAGCATCAATTGGAGCTGAATATTTATTCCACAATCCTCTTGAGCAACACAATCTTATTTATAATTTCTTGAAGTTATTATTTCCAAAATGAAATCAGCAACTGTTTTGGGGACTGATATGAAATCTCAGCCACATAATAAGTTTAAGAATAATCGCTCCTTTCAAATCTCTACTTACTTAATTTTGAAGGAAAAATGCAAGCATGTACTTATATATACCTCTGTGTTTATAATAAATTTAATGTATAAATTAATATAAAAGTATTATTTTCCTATTAGATCAATAATAATATATTGGTAATATTTTAAAGGTCTAATCTATTTTGAAAGTAACTTAAAAAATATCATTATAGATTATAGGTGCTTTTGGTTTTTACTATAGAATGTCAGCATTGGAAAAGCACAGAGCAATATATATTTATCTATTCCTTAATTATTTTTCAAAACAGTTCTTAATGTATTGTACTTATTGGCAAGAATAAAATACTTTTAAGATTAAATTATAAAGTTTCTGTATGATTGGCAATAAATACGAATTTAAACTTAGGAAGTTGCATATGTATTTTCCATTTTCCTAGAATGTAAAAAATGTTCATGACATCATTTTGTGTATTATAATTACAACTAATTATAAGGCTGAACATACTTACATTAATTATACCATCAGTTCCAGTAAGGCTAGTTAAACTAAGTATATAATTATACAATAATCAAATCAAAATTCCTTTTATAATGTGTGGAATTTCACATAAAAATAATCCTAATATAACTTAGTATTAAATTTGCATGAAAAACAAAATAAAACTAATGCTTTATGATAATGTAGTTTTAAATAATAAAGTTTAAATTATACATAGTAACATAAATACACATAAATCACTTGAAACCGCATTTGTATCTATATACACATTCATATACTTGTTGGTAGTCAATGAATTATACATAGCCATAATATACTTCTACTAATATGGGAAGGTGTGTTATGAGTAAAGCATTTCCTATCAAGAATAATAACCCTGTTAGATCTCCAGGACCTATTTATAAGTGGAAGGACATTCTCTGTCTACCACATTCATACAGAACAGGTACATGCTTTCATATGTGTGCATACGCACATACACACACATACACTCACATACACAACTCATACACTAAGAAGCACATCAATTTATTTTATAAATCATACTTTTATACTTCATCACTGAATAATGTAGTGAATTAAATGAATAAGGTACTAACACTTTCTTAGTTCAGCCTGAGTTATGATTTACTAGTTCCTCTTCTTTTTCCAAGTTTGTAAGTCAACCTTGGATTTTACCTTAAGAAATTAGTTCTCAGTAGCCTCCATAGTTTTACCCCTTTTGGAATCTTGATTTGCAGCTATAGTAAATGATTATCTAAGCTCGGAAGAGCAGCTTAATCATTGGGCCACGAGAAAGTCAGATTTGTTGTCTTTGTAATCTGCCTATTATGTTTTTCAGTCTTGTCTAAGATCTAACTAGGATGTCGTATTGTTTCTGACCAGGACTTTCCAGCTAGCCTCATGGCCCGGATCCACAGACCCAGAGTTCCATAGTCCCACTGAGACACACAGACACTTACATTAAATGTACGCTGATTGACCTGAGGCCCAGGCATATAACTTGCTAGTTCTTGCTCTTAAACTAACCCGTGATTCTTACCCTGTTCAGCCATGTGGCTCGGTACCTTTTCTCAGAGCAGCATAGGATCCTCTGTATCTGCTGCCTTGTCTAGCATCTCTGTTCTGTTCTTCCTGTTTCCAGAGTTTTCTTAGTTTGGTAGCCCTGCCCACACTTCCTGTCTGCCTTCTGTTCATCAGCTTTTTTATTAAACTTGTAGGCAGGACAATTATTTACAATTATATCCACTACACTAGGATATAGATACTTTTGCTATTTTAATAACTGAGCAATAATTCTTGGACAGTCAGAATCTTGTTCAGAGTAGCATGGATTTTCTAGGTTTTACAAGAGCATTTGAACTGGACCAGCAAATGTCTATTGTGACAGGGTTCTAATAGGAAGGACAACTTAATACATCAGATGATAAGGAGGATAGGAAAGTTGGGGTCAGGAAGTCTTGCACAGCAAATGTATTAAGAAGTACAGCAGCATATGGGGAGAGGGAGGTTGGATAGAGTCAGAAAAACAGCCATCATACAATGAGATAGTGTGAGCAAGAACCTAATTGAACCATGTTGCGCAAGGACAGAGAAGGATCAAGTGGTTCATATATTAAGCACAATGTAGCTTTGGAAATTATAACTCTACTTCTTCAGGGTTTATAAAAGCCAAGCCTCTGGGAAGTGACACCTTAACTCCTTGAATGGTCTGGCCCCAGTCCCAGGTCAGACCAAGTCTGCAATCTCCGAAAGAACAACGAACTAGCCTCTGAGAAAACCTTGGGTCAGGGTGGCTTTCAACAACACTCAAATTGTTTGGCTTATTTTATGTTTGGTTGTTTATTTGGGTTTTTTATTTTATTTTGTTTTGTTTTTACTTTTGGTGTTGAAGTTAGAATATACTGACTTGTGGTGTTGTGACTTCAGTGAAATATCAGAACCAATTTTGTTTACCTAACTATAGCTTACTTCTCAATAATCAGCATTTTCCCATGCTTTTCTCTTTCAAATTTTTTCAGCCTTTGGGAGTTATAATCAATATTTATCTGCTATGAGATCAAATTTCTTACATTCCAAGTATGATTGATGTCATGTAGTACTTGGTTATTGGTGCATGCTTCTATTTATCAGAATGACCTTATGGTTCTCCCATCTTTCCAAGAAGGATAATGTTGTATCCTTATTAATAGCCGAATGGGACTCTGCATCACACAATTTCATTATTCATTTTTCACTCATTGAAATTCCAAGTTTGTTTCCTGGTTTTAGTTATCAATGATCCATGTGTGTGATCTTTCCTTAGTAAAATAATTTTATTTCCTCTGGAAACATAAAAACGGAGAGCATTTTGATACCAGGAACCTGTGTTTTTGTTTTATGTATGTCTTCCTTTTTATTATTTTTCTTCTTAAATTAAACTATTCATTTATTTTACATTTCACCTCCCCCCTTTTCTCCCATTTCTGCCCTCCACCTTCCCTATACTTTATCCCCCAAAATCATCTCCTCTGTTCTTTCTGGTCAGAAAAGATCAGGCCTCCCATGGTGTCAGCAAAGCATGATGCAGTAAGTTGAGGTAGAACTAAACTCCTCACTTCATATTAAGGCTTGATAAGTCAACCCACTATGAGGAATGAGTTCTCAAAAGTTGGCCAAAACATCAGGGACAGATACGACTTTCTCTGCTACAAGCCTCACAAGTAGAGCAAGCCATACAACTGTTACACATATGTAGAGGGACTAGGTTGGTCCTATGTAGGCTCCTTAGCTGTTGGTTCAGTGTCTGTGAGCAACTCTGACCTCAGATTTGATAAGCACTTTCACCAATATGGCTGGCTACAATGTTAACTTAAAAACCTTCCTATGTACAAACAGACTGAGAAGAAAATCAGGCAGACAACATCCTTCACAATAGCCACAAATAATATAAAACATTTGGGGTAACTCCCACCAAGCAAGTGAAGGACCTTCATGACAGGAACTTTAAATCTTTGAAGAAAGAAATTGGAGAAGATATCAGAAGATGGAAAGCTCTCCCATGCTCGTGGATCTGTGGATTAAAATAGTAAAAATAACCATTTTACCAAAAGCAGTCAAAAGATTTCATACAAACTCCATCAAAATTCCAACACAATTCTTTATAGACCTCAAAAGAACAATACTCAACTTCACATGGAAAACCAAAAACCCAGGATGCCTCAAACTATTCTGTATGTTAAAGGAACTTCAGAGCCATACTACAGAGAGTTATAGTAATGAAAACATCATGGATCATAAAACAAACAGATGGATCAATGAAATTGAATAAAAGATGCCAGGACTTGGTTTTAATGATTAGCAGAACCTTAATTCTCTTCTTTATAATTATTTTACAAATTGATATTGTTTTAATTGTGGGAAGTTTTCATTTCTTCATGCCCTCATCCCTTTTTGTCTTCTTTTCTGTCTATATTTTTCTATAGTGAAGTTGGGGTTATTTTTCTTATAATCTTTTTTATTTTCTAAGTGAAATGATACTTAACTTATATTGATTCATATTTTTGTTATGACTAATGATGCTGAGTATCATTTTGTATATTTCTTGGCCATTTGTGGGTCTTATTTTGAAAGATACTTGTTTTACACTACAGACCATTTTTAAATAAAATTATTTGTGGGTTTTATCTTGAGAGGTTTGAATCTATTTTGACATTTACCTTTTATACACATTTTATTATATAGAAAATATCCTATATGTCGTAGGAGAAACAGAATACTTTGATTCTGTGGTCATTAGGTTCTCAGCTAAGAAACATAAACTAGCATGTTCACTGGAAATTAACAACAAAGTTCCATGTAGTGGGTTCTCAATATGTGTCATGATATAGGAAAACAGAAGCTGCTCAAAGGAAAGTTAATGTGCCTTTAATTGGTGATGTCTTAGTGGGTTTTAAAACAGTAAGTTTTATTAAATCTGTAATTTGGATAAAGAAACAAATATTAATTGATTAAGTTGTCCCTTTAATGACAAAATACAAGAAATCAAAAAGTTTTCACTAAATAGTGATGAAATTAATTTTATAGTAATAAGACGTTTATTTGAGGAATGAATACAGTTTTGTTTAGATTTTCTAAAGCCTCAGTTAATAAAAATAAGTTTTATCTGAAACATACTCCCAGTAAAGAGGAGCCGCTCTTTATTTTGAAGTATATAAAAACCATAATGAGAGAGGAGGTGTGGTAAAACACAGGTGAAGGAGATAACCAGATATCTAGAGTAGGTGGAACGTTACCTCAATCAGAATATATGAATGTACAATGAATCAATGGTTCGTGAGGATTTAGAAATCCAGCATCATTTCTTTGGTTTGGAAAGAATAAGCTGTCAAAGGAAAAAAATGAGTCAAAAGCTTATCATTGCCTTGGAAATGGAATGGATTATGGCTTAAAATTTGAGTCTGGATAAAAGAGAACATAATAGCGATTTTCACTAGAAAAGTAGCAACATCCCAGAAGAAAGTGAATAGGAGGTTATGGAATGGGGAACAAAGAGTGAAAAGTGAGCTTGCAGAAATTATATGACCAGGAAAAATAACATCAGATAGTTACAAAGGAACCTGAGATGAACAGAGTTGAGAACTTAAGAGAGGGGCGTGGAGTAAGCAATAGAAGGAGAAAGCCAAGGACATCTAGGAGGAATAAAATACGATACCGAATAGAAATTCAACTTCAACTTACTCTTTTTTGGTCAAATATGAAGTGTGTGTGTATGTGTGTGTGTGTGTGTGTGTGTGTGAGAGAGAGAGAGAGAGAGAGAGAGAGAGAGAGAGAGAGAGAGAGAGAGAGAGAGAGAGATGGGTGGAAGAGCCAGGGGATGGAAGGAAAGAGAAAGAAGAAAAGAAAGATAGATTACTAGAATAATAGAAGTCAATAAGCAACTCTAAGGAAAAGAAATTAGTGAACCAACACTTATTATAGGTCAAGGAGAAGTGAAGAAAATTAAGTGCAGAAAAGCACCCGGTGCCAAACACTATAAATAAAAGAACAAAAACAACAGAAAGCCAATCAAACAACAAAGAAATCTAAAAAGACCTAGAACTTAGTAATTGCAGTATTACAGGTGATTTTTCAAGTATGACATATTTTTCTTTTGAATTAACTATTTGTTTGTTACCTATACACAGGGAATAGCTGGAATAATGAATGAGGTTTCATTAGAAGTGTATTTGTAAAATATTGGAGATTTAAAATTGTATCATAAAAAAATAAAATGAAAAACCAGCCAAGAAGGGATTAGATTAATCTAATTATAAATACTTCCACATTAGGTACTGTCAAAGATCATCTAAAATGTGGTTGGAATCAGAAAGGTATGGGAACATAAAAGGAAATGATTCCCTGTATATTAACAAAATAAAATATCATAATGATATTAGTGGGGCTAATTTCAGTAGACTCTGGAGAAAGTAGCCAAATTAATATGAATTAAAGATAATGTTTCACTGAGTATATGCTTATGAAGTATAATTAACTCAGTATTGAAGAAAAATTTTTCATCATTAGTTATGAACCTTAATCAAACTGTTCCACACTTTGCATATATTTGAGAATTATTAACATAATATGTCTGTCTATAGAATATTGGCTTCATATAATTAAAGCTCTTAGAGAAACTTAGAGGTTGTTTCCATTTAGAATGAAAAATTAGTTTTTATAAAATTATAAATATATACATTTAATTACATATTTTTATAATTTTGTTTAATTATATTTTATACAGCTACATAGAGCAGTATTATATACATAGAGCCACTTGTATTTCTCTTGATTTACATTTATTTATTTTGGTACGATTAAAGTTTTGCTTGATTTTGATATTTTTGTCTTTAATGCCATTTTCTTAACTTTCCATTCTTCAAACAATGTAATCTGGACAACTTTTTATAAGAGAGTAATACTTTTATTGCATGTACAAATATGATCTGATTATGTGTAACTGAGTGAATACCTATTTTTAACGTGTTTGGTGGCTAAGTGATATTTCATTAACATCTATTGAATTCATTACAGGTGCCAGCCAGGCAGGAAATTCTGCATACACAAGGAATATCAAGCAAATCTAAATAAACTAAAAGGCAGATGGATATGACAGTTTGAATTGAAAAGAATTACTAATTCTAATAGCGTATTTTATGGCTATTTTTGTGATCGCCCTTTCAGTACAGTAGTGAGAGAGGGTCAGACTTGCCCCTTGCCCTTACTGGTAAGGCAAGAAGTCTGGAAAGGATAAATCCATTGCCCAGATATATGTAAAATTGATAGTATGACACAAAAACAAAGCATGGAGAGATAAAGCATGCTTGCATCCAAGAAATTGAATTGGATAAGCATAAGAGGTAAACAGACTGTCAAAAGAAGACACTGGAAGATTTATCTTAGGTTATGAGATGATGAGATGAACATAGACATGATATGTTTATTTGTTAAGCCAACACTGAATTATTCATGTAATTTATTATGGAAATGAAATGAGATGATTTCATATTTAAGAACAGTAAGTACCCAACCATGATGACACATACTTATAGTGAAAGATTTTTACCAGAAAGATTTTTCCAGAGTAGCTTGGGATATATTGCTAGACTCTACTCCTCTCTTCATAGATTGATAGATGATAGATAGATAGATAGATAGATAGATAGATAGATAGATAGATAGATAGATAGATAAGGCAGATAGGCAATAGATGGATGATATTTATATCTAAGAAATTTAAAACAATGGAAATAATAACTTTGCAAAGTGATGGACATTCATTTCGGTTGTGTCCTTATGCTATAATGCAAAGGTCGAAGAAAACAAACCATTGTATATCTCAGAAATATATGATAGTTATTTCTCAATTATACATCACAAATGCTGAGAAAATGGTTGAAATGTTGTCCTATTTGCTTCAATGCATCATCTAACTCTGCTACATATATTTAGGAGTTTGTCACATGAGTGTATAGTCACCATATTATAATTAAAATAAATGAAAAAGAATAATTTAAGATCAAAAATGTAAATGCCAATGAAAGAGCTAGCTGAGGAGATTCTTGATATGTGCACAAAAAGTTATAGTAAAGTCTAATGTGTGTTATTAAGAAATAAAAATTGGTTTAGGCGAAGACTAGTCAAGTTTCTTTTAGGATATGTTCAACTTTCAATGTCTGTGAAGCATTAAAAGCATATTTTGAAGTAACAGTTTGGAAAACAGAAGACAAGTATCTACTAGAGCTGAAGGCGTTTCTGTAATAATGAGATGGGTAGATTAACAGAGCTTTTGGTAGAAACTCAGAAGCACAAAATGCCACCTGAGAAAGTGGGACAAAGAGAGATTGGCAGTAATATAGTCCCAGGTGATAGCAATATTTTCCTGTTTCCCTGAATAAGAACAGTAAAGACATCTGTCTGAGCAATGAACATTGTAGGAAAGGGAGCTGAGGGCTGATGAAGTGGCTGAGCAGCATTGGCTGCCAAGTTTGAACCCAAGTTTTACATGATGCAAGTTATACTGTTATCTGCATACACACACAGCCACACATGTAAACACACACTCACACACATACACACAAACAGCCATACATGTAAACACACAAACACACACAGCCATAAATGTAAACACATACATACAACCACGAATGCATACACACACAGCCACACGTGTAAACATACATACACACACATACACACACACAGCAACACATGTAAACAAACATACAGACATACATGCAAACACACACACATAGCCACACATGTAAACACATACACACACAGCCTTGAGTGTCACACAGCAACACATGGAAACACACACACATATATACACACAGCCACACGTGTACATACACACACTATAAATTAAAAATGACCTGGATTAACTACGTTTGATGCATGATAGCTCTGTGTCATAAGTGAACATGCTTAAGTATATTATAAGATTATATTGATTTCTGTATATGTTTATGCAGGATCTTTGTTCTAAAAAGTACAAAGCAAAATCTTTCTTAAAACAAGGCAAATAATTCTTATGACTTAGAAAGGAGACTTAGTGATCAGGCTTCATTTTTTTAGAAAAGTGAAAAATGTGTTGATTATGTGAGGTAACAGGAATGTTCATTATTGTGTGATTATTTCACAGTATGAATCATAAAGTAGAACTTAGCCTACTCACCCGAGGAAAGGGTTAAATGGGTGACTGGTTTAGAACTGAAGTTTGACATGAACGAATGGATGACAGGAAATGGATGATGCTATGTGCACTGTTGTTGAGTTTTATCTCTTTTGAGGAAAGCCAGACTGCACAGCTGTGTCAGGGTAAGAAGTTTACTTTCTGTTTTATGCCACTGAGTACTTCAGCTCACACTGGCATATTAGGTGCATAGTGGTCTTTAAGAAATAGAAGGTGTTATTTAAGCAAATTGAAGGGATAAAAAAACATATTTCCTTTCACAACTTATTATCCATAATAGGTAAATTAATATTGTCAAAGTTCTCCCATATAGAAAGTCATGAAAATGCATTGCTTGGCAGAGGAACCATTTTCAGAGGAGGCAGGGAAGATTTTAAGAGATATGAAAATTCCAAGGACTCTAGCTTGGATTGAGCAGGAGGATCATTCCTACCATGGATGTTCATTTCCTTGCAGTTGTTCATCCAGAGCTTCTACGGTCCAGCTCAACCTTAGGGAATTCCTAAGGCGTTCTGATCACTTCTGATAGAGCTGTCTGAAACACTCCAAAACTACAAGGAAGAGCTACCCCTGAGCTTCTGAGTTCAAATAGCAAGGTCAATAACAATCCATAAATATGAGGAAACTTACTCCAGTTAGTGTTCTGTCTGGCATGTGCCATTGCTCTATCTACACCAAATATTTATGCATATCAGCATAATGATCAATCATTAGATTTTCCTCTCTAATTTGCTGTAAAATCAGTGTTTTATTTGTTGGCTCTTCTTCACAACGCCTTTTGATAAGAGCATTTCCTTGTTGAAGTCTGCATAGACTGCCATATTTGTTGAATAAACTCGACTATTAAGTATACTGTTCAGAATTTTGCATGATAATTCGCATAACTACTGCTAGAAATAGCCTCTCCTCTCCTAGGAAGCAAGTATGCAAAGAAAACAAAATGAATTTTTATTGTTCTCTGTGTGGATTTACCTTTAGGCATATTCCAGTATTATGTTTAAGTGCAGTATTTCTTTTACTTAAGACACATTCTACTAATAATATAATCGAGGGCTTACCACTGGTCTTTGCTAATGACCTCTTTTCCCATTTCAGGGTGAAACAAAGATCTTAAAGCTAAAGAATCTTCGACCTCAGGACTATGCTAACTACAGCTGTATTGCTTCTGTGAGGAATGTGTGTAATATTCCAGACAAGATGGTGTCATTTAGACTTTCCAATAAAACAGGTATGGGACAGTCACTGCATTTTTATGTTGTTTTCAGAAACTAGTTCTTAGAAACCCTATTAAACTTTTTCCAGGCAGAATGATAGCTACAGATGAAGAGAGTGTTCATGTTGTTCCTCAGAAATGTTTGGCATACATCTAAACAAGGAAAAATAACAAAATGGGGCTGTGTGAATGCTACTATGTGTAATGTACACAATCCTAGTGTTATTAAATATTATATCCCTAAAATTTTACTAGCTCACCTATATGTCAATTAAAGAGAATTTTGAGGAATATTGGATTCTTCATATAAAACTTTATCATCTAATTTTCTTAAAATTTGCTAAAAATATCTTATACTCACAATGCTAAATAAGACTTTTATATGCTTATTTCAAATTAAACAACATAATGGGAAGATTCAAGCAGTTTTATCAAGACAATATTTTTGTACAAGAAAGAATGAATGTGTTGATATGTCTGAAACATTTAGAACACACATTATTTCTTCTCCCAGAAAAGAACGGATAGGCAAATTCTAAACAACTTACCTAAAGAAAATATTAGAGTAAAATTTCATAGAAATATTTTCCAAAGTATATTTTTACTTTTTTGAATCTGTTCTATTGATTTGTATCTGTTTCAACACGTTGCTAAAACAAGAGAAATCTCTTCTTTTATTCATTCATTTATTCCTCAATAATTTCATGATATTCTACTCTGTGTCTGAATTTATGTGTTTAAAGATATTGGCTAAATGAACTTACAGTGGAGAATACTGTATTAAGCCCTATGTGGAAGTTAGCAAAAGCAAATATAAAAAAATTACAGGAAAAAACCCAATTTTACTAATATGGCTATAAAAAATTTTATAGAAGATGTGTCAGGAAAAAATGTAAAATTCTAATGGACTTAAAACATTAAGTTAGTGACCTCATGCCATTTTTTAAAGAAGAAAACAGTATATAGAAAGCCAGTAGAATAATAATGTATAAATGTTATTATTGTAATTACTAATTTGTAATTATATTTTATTCCTGATTTAAAATATATTATTTATTATTCTAAATTTTAATATATTTTAACATAAAATTAATTTTTAATTTCTAAAACCATCATACAAGGTATTGTTATTATTATGGTATTTTGAAAAATTTGTTTTCGTGATTCTCTTTCCCATAAATCTAATTTTTATACTTTTTAAATATATAAACTTATTAGTGTTTGTGTATGAGAGCATGAGTGAGTAGGTATGCATTGCACATGTAAAGGACAGTGGACAGCTTTAGGAGATCTGTTTTTCTCCTCCAACATATTTTAGGACATAGTCCCTTATTTCTGCTGTTGCAAATGTGAATTTCTGATAAATTCTTTTCTCTCCTCTTTAACTCACATATGAGTGCTAAAGTTACATGAGCACAGCAACAGATGGGGCCTTCTGTGTCGATTAAAGGACCAAACTCTGGGTGCCAGGCTTCTGCAGCAAGAGTGATGACCTGAGGAGCCACATCCTCAACCTTGTGTGTGTGTGTGTGTGTTAAAAGTCAGATAATTTTTGGCAGAGAAACAAAATAAAATGAAACTATTACCTATTAGATGTATAAAGGTAACACAGTTGTGTTAAAAAAAAAAAAAAACAATTTAGTAAGGATGACATTACTTGTATCTGGCCTTACGTTCGAACAGTGCTTTAGTTCTCAGTGTCCTGGACAAGCCAGGTGTGGCTTTGTGTATGTTTGTTTGATCATTACTTTTCCTCTATTTGATATATAATAAATTGGCTCATCCTGATTAAAATTTTCTCCTGAAAGTTAATCTGATACTTGTCTAAAGCAATAGACACAAAAACAGTCGAAAGAGCAAAATTTCAATAACTAACCATTTTGTGCTGCAGAAGTCTATAGTTTTATTATTTCACAATTCATGGGTTGGGTAAAGCTGATTGAATCTTCTGCTTGAAGAGTTGTTTTGAGTGGGTAATGGCCAGCACTTTAGTTTCTTGGAGTTACTGAAAATAAATTCAAGCTGAGGCCAGAGTGTTTTATTTGATATAAATAAAGATGTCTTACTTCATCAGCAATATTAGATTGGAAAGTGACGGAATTCTTAAGGCCTTTTGAAACAGCTGAGATTTTAGGGGTTTTTACTAGGAAGATTTTTAAAAAGAAGAGTTGTGGCGATCTTATTTATTTATTTATTTATTCATTTATTATTTATTTATTTATTTATTTATTTATTTATTAACAGGAGGTATGGTTGTGCTGGATTACAAATGTTCTACCTAAAATTTCAACATTTTATTCTTTTTTTGACTCAAAACTAAAGTATAGGACTAAGCAGGAAGCAAATGATACTCTTTAATATAGGTCATGTTTTTGTAAATAATCTTTCATATTTATTTTTATTTTTTAATATATTACAAAAGTTTTTTCCCATGTATCCCCCTGCTTCACCTCCCTTCTCTCCTCCCAATCCCTCACAGTCAGCTTCCCTGCTCCCTGTCCTCCATCCCCTCCCCCAAAAGAGCAAGAAATCCCAAGGTGGTTAAGATCAGCATGGGACTTATACTCCAGAAAAGACCGATTTCCTCATCTCAATATCAAAATTGGGTTAGGTGTTCCTCTTCAGGGAATGGGCCCCAAGGTGCCAGCCCATGCACAGAAAGACAGTCTGATCTCAACCCTAGAGGCTCCACATACTGCCCATGCCAATCAACAGTTGCCTGCCTACCCTTGGAAAATCTAACTCCTTTTCCCTTTGGTTTCCCAGTGACTGTTCTTTTCCCTTTGGATTCCCAGTGACTGTTCTTGATTTGTTGAGCTCCCCAGAGCTCCAGCCAGCCATCACTGTGGGACTTCTTATGATCCATATCCCTTTGCTCATTCCCACTCTCCTCCCCTGTTATCATAGTATTTTAACAAACTTATATCATCCTGTGCATATGAGCTTTTGTTAAAGAAATCAGGTCACAGTGTCCAGGAATCATTACAAATGTCAGCAACATCTATACATTACACAACAATGGGTTTTCTTAGCTTTCTCAGAATGAATTAGCATTTCATTTCAATTATATATTAAGTTAAGGAAAAAATTAAATATTTTTTATCATTAGTAATGACACACTATAAAAATGTCACATTATTTGTCACAGTATTTATTACACTTAGCCTTATTTTATTAAACCTGTTATGATCATTCATGGCACTTTATATAGAAATTATAAAGTAACATATTTATTTATTGTCATCACTCACATAGGCCAAGTGAAACAGCTGTGTGTCCAAGTACAGAGATTGAGGGGTTTTTTCTCATTTTGAAAAAATATTACATTAGTCCTATTTTGGTAAACTATTGGTGTAGTTTATTTCTCATAGTTGACTAGAATAAATTCACATAGATTTGTATATTTATAATCTCAATAAATACATGTGTACTTTGAAATTATCATAATTATGGTAACTAAGAAATTATTTAAAATATGTACCTACAACATAAGCGTACATAAAAATTATGATAAATTTTCATTTATTTTAATGTATTTCAAGCACTTATATGTTGATGTCTCATGATTTCAATGGCAAATAAGAATTAAGTAGGTTATCTATATTAGAAAGAAAACATGTTTTGTACCTGCCTGAGAGGTGATGATGATGCCTATAAAGAAACAAGACAGGTGGGGCTAATTTTACTTAATTATATAGGTCCCTTGATTTAGTCTACACAGCCTTAACATTTATAAAAATTACCTAATTAAGATGCCATCCTTAAATGTGGGTTACATCCAGAAAGGAATGCATTACAAAAGTGGTACTGAGAAAACACGTAGTCAACTCCTCTATCTCCACTGTCTCTTTTATTCTTCTTCCTCCTTCTCCTTCACCTCCTTCTTCCTTGCATTTCCTTACCCACCTCTTTCCATCTCTACCTCTCTGTTTTCCCTTTTCCCTCTCATACTCTTCAATCTGTCTTCATCAATTTTCACAGAAGAAACAGATTTAAGAAAAGCCCCATTGCTTTCATTTTCTGCTATTATTATTATTGTTTTGTGTAACTCTGATCTCCTTCACAATCAACCACTGCTGTCAACTGTAATATAAAACTTAGCATGCTCTCTTTTTATATACTGGTTTCCGGTGTTTAGTGGGATGCAGCCTACATGTTATAAGAAAAAGAATATTATTTTACTTGTAGCAATTTGATAGCTAAAGTTGTGAAACAAAGCATATAAAAACTTCTATATATAATATGCACATTATCAGAGCTGCCAATTTTAGGCATTTTAGAGAAATGAGTATTGGAAATTTTGCTCATACAAGTAAATATTAACCCAAGTAATTTTGTAGCAAGAAATTTCTTTGTCCCTTCTGTCTGGTCCCACATTCATTTAGTCCAAAATAATCAGACAAAGGCTTTTATTATTTATAAACTGTGGGTCCTCTCTCAGGATTATTACTTGCTAACTCTTACTCTTAAACTAGACCATAATTCTTATTCATAATTAACCACAGAGCTTCCTATCATTTTTTCTTGATGAAGCATTCCTAGATTCCTTCTTCTACATCTTGCTGGCATCTGCCCCTCCTTTTCCCAGAATTCTCCTCTTCTGGTTGCAACATTTATACATCCTGTTTGTTTAGCTTTTGGCCAATCAGCATTTTATTAAACTGGTATTTACAGTAACAAATATTTACAATGTTAAGATCATAGTCCCACAACACCACTTTCCTTAGCCATACTAGTTTTGTTTTTGCTTTTAGTTACTGTATTCCTCTGGCCAACGCAGAATCTAAGTTATAAATATTGATGATTAGCATCTAGACATGTTATCTTACCAACAATTACTTTTATTAGAAATACTGATTTTGTGAGCTATACCTACAGCATATATGACATTGCCTTATACCAGCCTGTATTGGTTGCATTAGCAGGATGCCACAGACTGGAAGGCACAAATAATAGAAATACATATGCTCATAAATCTATAGGCTATAAATTTAAATATCAAATGGCCATTACAAAAATTTCTTGTAGGAGCCATCTTCTAAATTTTTATAGCTTCCTGATCACTGGGTAGTTACATGGTTTTTCCCCCTGTTCCGAATGGAATGAAAGACCTGTATACCTTCACAGTCATTTAAAGACATTCTTTTTTAGATAAATGTCCCACTTATCATACGTGAGCTAACTTTTGATTTATTCCTATTGGTACATTTCAAAATATAATTCTCCTATGATTCTTATAGCCCTATATGCTTTGCTTTAGGAAAATAGAAAGGAAGCATTCTAAGGGAGGAAAGAAGTTTGAACCTTAAGACAGATAAATACTACTTTGTTCTCTTACTGTCATCATTTTAAAGCAAGATTAAAATGCTAAAGTCACTATTGCATGACAGTGAAGTATGCGTTTTTCTGGTTATAATTGTTTATGTTTATAAATTTAGTATAAAAAATACCAAGGAAACTTCTGACTTTGTTTTTTTAAACTTTTAACTCTTTAAAATCTTAGAACCAAGTAATTGATGTTACCTGGAACAAAAAAAAGGTTTTATCAACATAGATGATGATATATAACTGTAAATGTTGTTAAACTGTTGTTGACAATAACATGTTTTCCTCATCAGTTTTATGCCTGCAATATTAGTGTTCAAGAAGCTCAGGAAAGGGAATTATGAAGAGGTTAAAGCCAGCATGAGCCCCAAACCATGGAAGGCTAAATGATAAAGCCTGTCTCTCTCCTCAGGGTCCCCATGGGGTGGGGCAGTATCCAAAGCACTTTTTTGTAAGTTTTTTGATTCTTATTTCTAGGGTACAAATTCTGTTTCTGTAAATTCAGAAAGTTCACTTGGCTTCTGTTTTGAAACTTCTCAAAATTAGGAATAACAAAGGAAAGAGGGCCACAATTTGCCTTTGTGGGTAATAAATGACTGGTCTGAATTAAATTCATCATCTTATTTTCCATTATTATCAATAAACTTGCTAATGGTCTAGCTGAGAGCAGGGAAGAGAGTCTGTATGAGCAAGGGGATGGGATTATGAGGAAAATTCCTACAGTGGTGGCTGGCTGGATGTATGGGGAGCTCACTGAATCAAGAACAGCCACTGGAGATACACCCATCAGGAAAAGGTGTTAGCCCTCCAAGGGTAGGCAACCATTGATTGGCATGGACAGTATGTGGAGCCTCGAGGGGTGGGATCAGACTATGTTCCTATGCATGGGCTGGCACCTTGGAGACCATTCCCTGCAGAGGAGTGCCTAACCCACTCTTGATACTGGGACGAGGAAATCAGATATACCTGGAGTAGAAGTGCCATGCTGAGCTGACCCATCTTGGGACTTCTTGCCCTTTGTGGGGAAGGGATGGGGGATGGGGACTGGAGAGACTGAAGACTTACTGGGAGGGATTGGGACAAGGGAAGGGAGGGGGAGCAGGGGGATACATGGGTAAACAAAGACTTTTTTATAAAAAAATAATAAAATGTAGAAAAAATATAATGCAAGGATAGAAACTACTCTCTACAGTCTAGAATCTCAAGAAAAATTTAAAATTCAAGGGAAAAGAAAAATAAAATTAATAATATTCATTAGTAGTCTCTGTAGATATCTCTCCAAACTATACGTGCTAGTTTAACATAATCAACGATAACATGTAATGTAATGATTGTTTCTCATTGCTCATCAGATTATCTTGTTGAGAACTTACATCCACACCTTTAAAAAATATAAGTGGTTAGTTCCTCATGGAAAATTATCAAGTAAGATCATATGAAAGTCAGAAGAAATTTATATATGCTTTGGTACCTTTCTAACATCAGTACTATTGAACTCTTATCACCTCTAAGGCACAAAGAATAACTATTATTTAAATTAAATTTCAACCTGAAAATATAATTAAAATAAAGTGAGAATTGTAGTCGGAGTTTTACTTTCAAGGCGCCAGTCCAAAATTAATATTTATTAGAATATAAATTAACACTCACAATATTAGTAACAGCTTATTGTGGCACCTGAACAAGGACTGGCGTATCCAAGCGATGGATGAGCGATGGATGCGCGATGGAAGGATGATGGATCCCGATTCTGTCTGTCCAGCAGCCAGCAGCCAGGAACCAGGAAGAGAGCTCCTCTTGTCCCAGCAGCCACTTATCAATGGGGTTGGCCACACCCCCTCCAGGTTGGCCACACACCCTCCAGGGTCCAGGAAGTGTCTTATGACCTTATCAGCTGACACCTTAATCCCGCCACAGAGAATAATAGTTGCTTTCCAGATACCTGAGCACAAATAATACTATTAGAAATAACCAATGGAAAACATGATGTAATTATTTTTATCATTTACTATTTCATACTACATGATAGGCCTATAAAGATATTGTGCATATAAAACCTATATGTATAGATTTTTCATTGCATTAAATTCCAATTCCAGCCATTAAAAATTCTCCCTCTCAAAATATAAACAAAAAACTTCTCTCTTACAAATAAACACAATTATCCAGAGAAATTTTTGAACATTGATGCTTGCTTATGTTGGATATATTTATATGTGACCTGATATTTAATTATTTTTAATAAAAAATGGAATATGATTTCTTTAAATAGTCTAGTTTGTATTGCCAACAAAAACAAATGCAAAGCTATCTTTGGAGATTTTTGTTACCTCCCCATTTCTGTCTAATCAAAAAGGAAGGTTTCAATTTTAACAAAGCAGTATTACATATAACAAAAGAGCTATCAAGAAAAATAACAGTTACAATATCTAGTCTATTTGTATTTAGCAAAACCAAATAAAATATTCTATCATCTACCTTATCTTTATGAATCTGAAGTTTCATATTCAATATACTTTTTAAAATAACAAAAAATCTATACCTATAACTATCTAATCTTCAACTACATTGAAGACCACAGAAGGATATAATATTACCTGAGTAAACAGAAAGTGCAAGCAACTTCCAAAATCTAGAAATGACAGAAATGACACCTGTCTGCCTGGACAGTCACCCAAAGTTCTTTTATAAAGTTTGGGCATCCATCTTCAGCCTATAGGCCCAGCGTCTCTGGCATAACTTTCAGTGAAGCAAAAAAATCTGAAAGAATGCTCTGTTCATTTTGGTATAGTTCATCAATCATTTCTCCTTAGAAACTGAAGGATGTCTGATGATTTTCCTGAAAAGCAAGAACCTGAAGGACCATCTTGGTTTGTTCTGCCAAAGTTCAGAGGTCACTTTCCTATGGAACCTTCATGTCCAGTTTATATAACATACTGTTAAGCAGTTAATACAAGAAAAGATTCTTGTCCAGTGGCTAACCATTGCCACAAAGAAAGAAAACTCCATATGGAGTATCTTCGATGCCCATTTTTTTCTTGAAGTAGATCAGTGCTGCCAGGAGCAAATTTGTCTCACTCTCTAGAAAAGTCTAAGTTCTTAAAATGTTTTAAATGCCATATTCTGTAGGTCTTAAAGTGTTTGAAAATTACCTATCTAATTGAAATATATCTTTGTATACCTAAAAATCTAACTAACATGTATTTCTTAATTACACATTACATTTTTAAATCATTTACATAAACATCATACCTTAAACAAGAATATAAAAATACATACAGCATAACAAAATTGACCTTAAATTTGTATCAATAAACCAAAATCCATATCACTGTAAAATATTTTGAGATTAACTGCTGATTTTTGGATTAAGGTAAATTCAATAATCTATTTTTTAAAAATCACTCATATGCCATCCCCTTTTTCTTCTTAGAGATTAACTATGACCATCTATAATAAAAACAAATATTTATAAACAATATTTTAGGAATTTGGGCATAGTTTTTCATTATTATGTCCTGTTGATTAAGAGATGCTGGTAATCTTACAGGTTCTTGGGACTGTATCATCTTAGTCTGCAGCCCTGAAGCTGTGACCATCTCTTCCCATCAGAGAATTTTCAGGTGGTTATGGTTGATGAAACCATATTTGCCTGGAAGCAATCCACAGGTTCTCATCTTCTGTGGAAACAAAAACAAAATTTCTCTTCCAAGGTGATATATTCTTAGACACAAATTTCAAAGTCAAGATACCTTTAAAATATATATATTTTTGTTTAACTCAGCAGCCTTTGCAATCAATTGTCTTTCTACAGTTAGCCCATTAAGAGTTAAAAAATTAAAATAATACACCATAATAACCATAATCCAGACTCTCTGTGTATTTTCCATCTTTATGTGTCTTATTATATTTTTATTTATCTATTTCTCTTTTTTTAAGACTTTCCCTACTTTATTTCTTTTCACTCTGAAGCCTGTGTACATTTTACACACATTGTAACCTGAATCTATTTTTTTTGTGAATCTTTAATCATTTTCCAACCAAAAGAGCTTTTAAAATCGTAGCCCTTTCTTAAAGAGCTACATATTTTTTTCAGTACAGATGAGTCAGGAAGTTCTCTTAAAGGGGCTGCATCTCTGTTTACTGTCAGCAAACAGCAGACCCAAGAAATGCTGCTACTAAGAAACTGTCTTTGACTCTGTTTCCTTTTTGTTTAAAACGAACAGACACCTTAAATCAATACCATGATACCAAGTTTCTGTGAGGTTTTGGGACCCAGCCTGATTGCAGCTTACAGTGCCTGCTGCCATTTTGTTTGTGGCCCAGATGCTGCAGTATCTCTGTACAATGGCCTGCTTCAGATACACAATTTGAAAGTTGCATTTGTCTCATTTTCTGTGCTTTAGAAAACTTTTTAAGCTTTCTCAGGCTTTATGTGGGTGTTGGCCCACATAAATACATCATATCTATTACAATGTGTTTCTAGCCCAGCTAGAGGTCCAGACCCACGGATCTGCTGTCCCACCTAGCCATGTGCCACTGCTTGAGTCCCTAAAATGACTCAGACTCTTATACACTTCATGCTGTTTGGCCTATGGCTTAGGCACATTGCTAGCTAGTGCCTTCATTTTAACTCAACCCATTTTCATTAATCTGTCCTGCCACGTGGCCCATGGCTCACCTGCATTCCTTACCTGTTTCTTCTTCAGGTGTCTGGCTCAATCTGTCTCAGATTCCACCCACTTTCTAGTACCTATGCTCCAATTCCTCCACCTACCTCTACAGTGTCATCCATGGCCAAAACAGTCCTTCATTCACAACATATAGAAAGATTTCCACATTACCTCCCCATTTCATTAATTTGTCTGCCATGTGGACCATGGCTCACCTGTGTTCTTTACATGTTTCTTCTTTAGGGTCTGGCTCTGTCTGACTCTAACTTCCTTCTCTTAACTATCATCCTGTCTCTGACTACCATGTTTGCCAAGGGTTAAAACAGCTCCTTTATTTAAAGATTGATATTTACAGCATACAGAAAGGCATTCCTACATCATATTTTCTCTCTTTCACCATACAAATCCTTTGCATACCTACACACACACACACACACACACACACACACACACACACACACACACACACACACTTTCAGTTTAGTGAGTTTTGATATTTTTGTTTTATTTTATTTTGCTTGGTTTTGAGACAGGGTTTTTCTATGTTGCCCTAACTGTCCTGGAACTTGCTCTGTACAGCAAGGTGTTTTCACACTCATAGAGATCTATCTGCCTCTATCTCTCTAGTGCTTAAATTAAATGTGTGTACCACTACTACTAAACCTCAGTTTGGTATTTCTTTGTGATTCCTGAGTGTGGAAATGATTGGTCTCTGCATCTGTATCTCTTTCTTGTGCCTTTTCTTGGCCTCTTTTCCTTCTGTTGGATTGTTTTGTCCCCTCCCAATGTGCTAATTTTTGTTCTGTATTATTATATATTTTTTATTGTTATCAATTATCAGCCTGTTTGTTTTCTAATGAGAGATGGAAAGGAGGCAGATCCCAATGGGAGGGAGGTGGAAAGGAACTAGGAGAAGTAGAAGGAAGGGAAACTGTAATTAGGATACAATATGTGGGGGGAAATCTATTTACAATAGTAGAGGAGCCATAGGAGCCAGTGAAACAGAGGAAACACATAAGGTTGTTGATAGAGACCAGACCACCCATCTAAGGGCTTTCTCATTTTCTAAGGTAATCAAACTTAAATGTGCCCAAGACTCACTAATGCAATTTCAGATTTCGAAAATATAAATGATGGCTTCACCATCAATTGGGGAGAAAAAGTAATGGTCATTATGGGGTTTCAACTTTGCTCTTTCTGAGAGTTTCCACAGCAACAAGATGACCCAGATTTTCCAAAATTCTATTACCATAGTAACAGAAAGTTTCTAAGTTGCTAGGCTCTCCCTCCACCTGTGTATTTGTTGTCCTTCCAATAAATTTTTTTATCTTTTTGCTTTGTAAGTTTATTTTGAGACTCTTATTTCTTATATAGTGCTCCACTCATCAACTACTCACTTTCCCAGAAGATACAATAATTTAAAAAATGGATAGCAAAAATACAAGGTCAAATAAACTTTATAAATAAAATGAAGATTGTTGTACTATCTATTTAGACATAGAAACAAACGATCTAAATGTTCTTCTTTTTCAAAATGAGTATTAAGAAACATCATCAAATAGTCTGTTTTATAAAGACATATAATATGGTCTCATTATATGTTTAAGTATAACTATCTTTTGTTTTATATGATACTTGAATTAGATTCATTATTCATTTACTTACTTAGATTAGTAGGTGCTTGCATTCCATAATGCACATGTATCGGTCAGAGAATAACATTCAGGAGTTGGTTCTCTTTTCCCACCAATTGGGACTCAGAGACAAAATTGTTTTAGGACTTTAAAAACTGAGCCATCCAGAGAGCATTATTTTTAGGAAAAACTTTTGGGAGCCCATATCATTTGGTTTAATAATTGTTTTGCTGAGTTAGTGAGGTAAATTAAGCTTATTTTTAATCTTAAGAATATAAGTTTATATTTTAAAACTGAAATTTATAATGTTATTTCCAAGTTTACAGTTTCTAAGAAAAAAAAAAAAAAAACCCTTAAAAGTCACATTATCCTTCTGCTCTGTCTACTGGTAAGTAAAACCACAAGTTAGGCTGCAGTTTCTGCTGCTGAAACACATGGTCTATTAATCCCTGCCCCCATGTCAGTAAAGGCAGTACAGTCATTTCAGACTGGGCCTTTTTAGTCCACAGAATTTTTTTCATTAGTTGTGAAATGTAGAGAGGAAAAGGAAATCAGGGAAAAAGAAAATGGAAAAAACCAGACAGATTGATGGATAATAGATGGTGGATAGATAGATAGATAGATAGATAGATAGATAGATAGATAGATAGATAGATCTGTTACTTACTGTTAATTTGTAAAATAGTTATTCTAAAAATGCTCGGGTGGATAAAAATGTATATCTAAGCTCTGACATGGACTGGGTTCTGTACTACTAGTGCACACTGCATATTCAAATCTTCATTAAGCTTACCATTTTTAACTTAAAGAAAGTGAGAAACAACGATTTCAATTATATAAAATAAAAGTAAAAACAGTACATTTACATTCTTCATAACACCAGGTTGTTATTTTTCCCCCAAATTTTATTTTTCTAAAGAAAACAAATATATTAAGCTCGCACATTAAATTTATAAAATGCAAAAGACAGAAATATATTGAAGCCCATGCATTTCTATACCTTTGATATTTAGTGTTCAAGATCCAATAGATGAATAAACAAATGAACACAACCTGTCAAATTCTCTGACTCCCTCCTTCAGTCCTTATAATCCATCACTGTATTCCAGAATGATCATGTGCATGCTAACACTCAGCTCTTCAGTGCTGAAGCTGCAATAATCTTTGTCATCTCATGCAAACATTGACAGGGACAATCCCAATGACCCCCACTGTGCTGTTGTCACTGGGAACCATCAGAAATCAGAAGTTTTCTGTTTGGTAGCAGAAATTTTCAGTTTTACAATCCTCAAATCTCAAATTTCATGGATATTCTCTTGTTTGTGGCAAACCTAGATGCTTTTAGGCTCAAATGAAGAATGTCTTAAATGCTGGGATGTTTTAAACAAGCCATTGATTTAAAAGTGCTGTGGCCACTTCTGGTTTCCTGAGGAGGCTGGGATTTTGTCAGTTACTGACTCTGAAGAGGAAGATAGAAGACTTCCCAGAGTTACATATAGCTGGTCCTGATGCATACGTTCGTTGGACTCTGAAAGTCCAAGATTTTTAAAAATCTTGTAGTTCTGTGCAAACAAGAACAATATATTCTCCAAGTAATTCAACCTACTATTCAGATATCTCTATAGAATATTTCCTCTGTTTGGTTGCTTCCTTTTTCCTTCCTACTTTTCTTCCATCCCTCCCTCCATCCCTTGTTTCCTCCCTTCTTTCTTTCTAATATTTTTGTTGTGTTTTTGTTGGGGAGTTTTCTTTGTTTTTATTTGGGTAGAATGCAGTCTCTCTGTGTAGTCCTGACTGGCATGTAATTTGCAGTTCACTATGTAAACCACCATTGTTGATGCTGGCTCATATCAAGAATTAAACAACTCTTCATGACAAAGCATCTATTTTAAAAAGCTATTGTGGATTCTATTCATCTCTATAGTATAATGATTTCTATCAATTCCTTAAACTCTTTAGATTTGTTTTGATGCTAAAGCATATCGAGAATATGATCAAAAGAATAAATATTGATAAAAATATATAGGATAATATTTCACTTTTATTTATCAAAGTAACAATAGCTACAACAAAATTTAGGGAAATTAAATAAGTGTCAAGAAATGGTGGAGAACTGCCTAGTGACCCTTGAGCCTTAAAATTCTTACATGCAAAATCAAAGTTTACAAAATTTGAGAATATTAATGCTTAATTTTGTCCCATTATACAAGGGTTTTATATTAACATTCAAAAGGAAAATGGCCAACAAATCACTTTTAAATTAAATGCATTTTTAAAAGGAATCTTTGTAAATAGTGTTTTTTTCAGTGGTTCTCATTCTGAACTCGGTAGGGGAAGTGATAACCCTACTGAGAAGATATGTGACTGCCCACTGTACTTTTACACCCATAAGGCATTCAGAGTATCAGTTTTCCTGAGAAATTGTATGCCATTACAGATATTGTGGTGATGGTTGAGATTCTATGTAAACTGTGTGCAGGCACATGGAGGATCACAATGATGGAAAGAAAAGCAATGTCATCTGGAATGTCATTCTGCAAAAGGACTTCTGTTTATTCAGTTGTTGGTTTTTGAAAAAATATCAATGGTTCAGCCTACTAATATGTACTTCTGCAGAAATATTAAGTCCCAGATATTTTGTTTTAGTTAATTTTGAACATAATTGAAAAATATGAAATATCATATATTCATTAAATGCAAACTCTCTAGTACATATGTGAGGGATTCTTAATACCTTGTTTCTACTGTGTTGATTCTGTAATAGTAAGCCAAACATTTTACGTTTCTTGTAGTTAGTCATTCTAATTACCCAGTCATATATAAAACAGTCAAATTTAATTCTTGCCAAAACAGCAATTAATATTTTATTAAACACCACCTATAAAATACATTTTCCAAACTAATTATGAGACAAAATTGAGACAGCTGATCTTTGAGTAAGCCATAAATATATTTTTTTAATACACTGGCATGATCAAATACACATACCTTTGTTGTCTTTATGCTAAATATCTGTGTTTGCCTAGTGTTAATCATAAGATTTATGACTAAGATGGCTTTGTGTGGTCATGGAACCTTTATTAAATATATACATGTACCTACCAAAACTTTATGTTTAATTATCTGTGTATGTTTTTTGTGAATATGTGGATTATTTCAAAAAGACCACATAATGAAGGCATGGTATAGCCAGTAATACATAAGATATAAGGAGAATAGTTTGGAAGGCTTGGAGATAACAGTGGACAGGAAGAGCATCAGAGACCTTCACATTGCCTTTTTTGATTTAGGTCAGGGTGTCCTTTTTTTTATTTCGTAGTGTTGCACCTATTTCTCAAAGCATGACTTTTTTTTCCATCTATTCCCTTAATTCCTTGTTAGACAAAGTCTTAAGGACTACACTTTTATTTACTGGGGGAAAATATAAGCATGTTCTTCCTGAAGCTCCTCTATTGCTATAGAAAATACACTTGTCCAATTGTTCCATAATGTGATTTAGTTGGTGTATTGGATGACAACACTCTGCCAATACTTTTCAGTTACTCTGCTTGAGCAGCAGATTGTGTAAGTTGGTCATGTTATTGACTGGTGATTCAGAGACATGAATCTCCAATAAGGCCATCAGTATAGTGTAGGCGGAGTTTACCCACAAGAACACCAATACTAGAAAAATATTTATTAAAATATAACTCACGGTACCAGCAACAGATTACAATAGCACCTGAACAGGAACTGGAGTCTGCAGACGGACGGACGATGGAAATCCCCTCTCGCAGCCCGGAACCAGGAAGAGAGCGTGTCGTATCCGCAGACCCTTTTTAATGGGGCTTTTCCCCCGCCCCCTTCAGGTCGGGGGGCCCGGTGCTCTGTATAAATGTCCCTTGACCTTGTCAGCTGACACCTGAATCCCACAACATCTCCCCCTTTTGTCTAACTAAGAAGGTTCTAAACTAAGATTATATATAGGCAGGGTGGAGTCAGCAGACCGCGCGGAAGCCCCGAAAGAGCAACATGTAAACACGGGTGAACAGCGGGCCGCCACGTGGCCCGCGGATTAATAGAAATGGGTTGATTTAAGATATGAGTGCTAACTAGCAATGTGCCTGAGCCATAGGCCAAACAGCATAAACTTAATATAAGCCTCTGAGTTATTTTTGGGGACCCGGGCGGCGGTGGGTTCCTAGGCGGTCTCGGGCGGCGGGTCTGTGGGTCTAAGTCTCCGGACGCCCGGGACCGAGAAACCGCGCTACAACAGTATAGATTACTGATAGACACACATTGTAATGGAAATTTGTTCTTCCTCAGCTTGAATTCTTACTCTTTTAATGAAACTTGATACAGGATTAGACAAATTATCAAAACAATTGTGCATGGAACGTTGAACACACATAGATGTGACAATTTCCTTGAAAATACACCTTGGGTTTCTACTTTAGAAATATTAAGCAAAGTGTTAATTTTATTGGCTAAAGGAAGATATTAAGTATGGATACAGGTTAAGTATCATTAAGATCATACAACATATATAATAACACATATTAATCAAAAGTTAATTTACAATGTATTTATGTAATAACTGTGTAAATCAATGTAAATTTTAATATGTATTATATATATGTAAATCAACATATATGAAAATTAAAAATATGAAAATCTTTTGTATTAAAAACAATGCTAAATATTTGCCCTACAAAGATATTTATATATCTAATTAATTTTCAAAGAAAGAGAAATGTAGTTAGTCAAAAATTTATGCTAAATATGCAGTAACTAGACTGTGAAAGCTTCTATTGCTAGTATATTTGGCAAATGAATGACTGACAATATTGTGTATATGCATTTCTATTTCTATGCAATTCTAAGTGAATTAAGAAATGATTTAGTGTTTGATCTTTCCTTAAGGAGAAGTATTGAGGTGATTTTCTTGCTCTTTACTTTTTCCTTAGGCAGCATTCCATGTTGTGCAGTTTATATTTTGCCTCTGTGTAAGGATACTGCTGTCTTATTTACTGTGTTTGCCTAGTGTTAAGTACCGTTCTTATCACATAACAGCATTTTCCTAAAACACTGAGCAATATATGTAAATATTCTCTCTGGTGTCCCAAGATAAGGGTCACTTGAGTGTTAGACTTGAATAGACTCATTTGAACTAGGCCTGTAGTAACAGAATTAGGCAGCAGTTAATATTTTCATCAAGTCAACACGGTGCTTTAGTGATATGGACTACAAGGTTCATAGTATAGTGTCACAGCCTTCTCCAGGAAAAAGGACAACTCCATGACATTATAATTCAATCTACTAAAGTGTCTCCACCCACATATAACACTTGGAATCAGTTTTCTCTTTGGTAGTTTTTTTTAACACCACTTGTAAATGTGAGTTTTTCAATTTGGGTAGCAAAACAAAAAAGATGATATCTGTATTCTTACATTTTATGTATATATGTGTGTATGAATATTAGTATGTATTTTTTATAAATATAAGTACAGTGATGCACTGTAGATCTGTAGAGGTTGTTTATTTTGCTTGGCTAATATTTTATGCCTATGATTACTGATGCTCCACTTCATTCTCCCTCGGGGCCTGGCAACCACTGTTCCACACCATGAGTCTGTGCATTTGATTGAATGTGTTAGATACACTTATAAGGGAAATCACATAATAAGTGTTCATTACCTACTTGTATTTCCTATAAAATGTTCTAAGGGATTATTCATGATTTTACATATTACAGAATTGTTTTTATTTTGAATGATATAATTTATTGCATCATATACAAAGTTTACATTTACTATATGCATACATTCTATATAATTTAGCTTTTTTGATTATGGGCTTTCATGCTATAGTAAATAAAAGAGTCCTAATATCTCTGATTTTTTATTTAATTTTCCTGAGTATAAGTAGGGATCCTAAGTGTCATTTAAAAGTAACCTGAAAGTTTCATTTTTTTAATTGATGATAAATCTCCATGCTGATGTTCACTGCACTTGTTTTGTACCATTCTCAATGTGAAACCCAATTTTTTAAAGTATCATCATACTTTATTATATATGTATTTTGTATATATATGTATATATTTAATATATGTATTAAAAATAGTTATCCTGACATGTACAAATGATGTCATTTTGTTGTTTTAGGTTTTTTATTCTCTAATAGTTGATAATAATGAGAGTGTTTTGCCAATATCATTTAGCCTTTTGTATATGCTCTTTGAGTAAGTGTTACCAATTATTTGAAGATTTTATTGGGATATACACTTATATAATATGACAGTCTTATATGTTTTAAAGATTAACTCCTAATTGCGTATGTAGTATAAATATTTTCTTCTGTTAATTGCATTTTCTTTCTGGTGCCTTTTTCTTTGCTATGTATAAATATTCCAGTTTGATACAATCCCTGATGTTTACTTTTTTCATTTTTATAAAGTAATAATTTTACATATGTAAAGCTGTTTGGACATCTCTTCAGGCACTGTAACAACTTTAATCAGCTTTATCTCTTGACATATTCCAGGAAGATAGGAGTTCTATTTCATTTGTTATGACATATTTCAAAGCCTATGAACAAATCCTAGTACACAGTTGATGCTTAGTAGATCTGTATCAACTGGGTATTTTTTTATTTAAAACAATTTAAAAATAAAGAGAACTACATCAAATTTAGAAGTCTTTGAGCAACAAAAGAGTGAAGAGAAAGCCTATAAAATAGAGAGAAACCTTTGTGGAATACTTATTTAACAAGACATTAATATCGAAAATACACAGGAAGAATAGTAATAGCAAAGGAGACTTAGCACTTGATCAAATTGAACTTTGTGCAAAGATGGAGGAATCATAAGCAAGTCTCTTACTTTGTCCAATTAATAGTAACCACTAGTACAAAAGAAGATGTAGAGAAAAACCCAGGGCTCTGGAGAATTATGAATAAACCACAATTAACATTCTACGAATTGAAGTTATGCAATTGTACAGGATTCAAAATATAACAATGAAATAAATTAGTCCCAGAATAAGTAATGAAAGCTAAAACATCTTTATCAAACAAATACTTAAAAAAATGTGAGAGTATATTTAATTGGTACACAATTAAAAAATAAAATAGGTAACTGTAAGATCAACACCAGATAGTCTTCATTTGTTTTATCTGCTTACTGATTTTTTACACTTGAGTTTTAAATCTTGACTAATACTGGCTTAAATCTTGGTATTATACTATAATTTCCTACATAATTGTTCTCCAAAGAATAAACAAAAACAAAAACAAAAAACTTCATGTGCCCTTTATTTGGTTTTAGAGATACAACCTAGCGTAATTATTTCATTTGCCAATAGTATTCTTCAGTATGTATCTGAACAAAAGCGCGAAATGAAAAAGAGGACAAGACATTCCTTAGCTGTACAAGATGTAACAAATTGTTAAGGCAATTCTTTGCCATCATTATTTGTAAAGCATGTAATTTCAAGTGGATTTAACAATAAAAGAACTGGTTAGTCTTCACAACTAACTTTATACGTTCTTTTTAAGAAAAGCATTATGAGCTAATTACTTTTGTTAAGTAAATATTTCATCATGCTTGCTAGTTGATTTGTTTGTAGACAATTGGCCCAGTTTGCTTTCAAAATGGTAGTACCCTTCCTGCCTTAGCCTAAACACGTATTATGAATATCAATGTGTTCTGCCACACCGGGCTCAGGATTCTAATTTTTTTTATTCATGAGAACACCATTAACCACTTAATTCTTTCTTATATTCTCCTTTGGGTGCATGTGATACCAAAATAAATAACAAACAAACATATATTACATGGTTTCCTTGATGTCCCATTTCTGAAGATGTCACAATAAAAGGACAACAAGTACCCCGGTGGGAGGCTCTTATAATCATTCACGCTCCTGGAAAGGATGAATCAAACCAGTCCCCTCTGTAAAAACTTAAGATTGTGCTATAAACTTGACATTGATATTTAAGCATAAAAATCAGCTAATGGCTTAATTACTAAATGGGTTAACAGTGGAAGTGAACTCCAGGCAGCAAAACCAGTGAGTTCCTGCTCTGCTTGTAATAAATGCTCCTTTGTGATACAGTCTTACTCGACTATGCACAGTGTCTCCTGTGCACAACTAGTTACTTTCATGCCTCACCACAGTCTTTATTGGAAATGTTTAACTTGAGCTTTCTTTCAGTGAGTGAAAGCTGTCATAATTTTTTGATCCTCTTTGGGACTTGAATGAGACTGGGTCTACCATGACCTTACCTGCTGAAAGAGTAGGAAGAGACTGTGAAGAATCAGAAGAAGCTACATGCAATACTTAAGTTTGTCTTTATAATGTTCTTCTGCATGTAGAAAGACCTCTAGGGGCATTTGGAGGTTTATACTGACATAGCTAATTGACTCTGGACATTTTAATCCATTAAGTGGATTCAGAGAATAGGAAGATGATATGAGTGTAAGGTCACATGACACAAAAGGAATTGTCTCCAGCCATCTCATTATTATCATTAGAGTGTGTACTTCTGAGTGTTGAAAATCTTTGGGTTGTTATATTCATTGCCACATTGTGGTACCAGCACAGAGTCTGATACATGTGCTATAAATGCCCTATAAATATCTACTCAATTAAATAAGTAGTAGGGTGTTTTACTGTGAAGAAGCAAGTAATTTGAAAACATTCATTTACAGTAATAGCAACAAAAGATATTATAAAGCCACCCCTTGAATTAAAAAAAAATCTAGAGACTCCATTACTTGAGATTTTTGGTGATATAAACTTGATAACTTTCTTAATCCTTTAATGCAATTTTCCATAAAAGTGATTCTGCTTTCTCATACATTTCCAGAAAACACTGTCTTTTGAATATGACAATAATGAAAAAATGCATGTTGGCTTCAATATCTCTAGCAAAGGTTTACTTCTTCATTAAGTACTATTTGTGGGTACCAGTTCAAATACTACAATATCCTTGAACATCACTTCAAATGCACTTTCTTAATATAATATTATCCTTCACCTTCCTGAGAATAAATAACTAAATAATAAATGGGTCCGATCCTTTAAAGTTTTCAACTTCAAATATACCTCTCCCCTTTTTATTTTGTGAAATGTTCATTTCTTCACACACAGCATGAAGTATACCTAGAGAATAAAATCTGTGTGCGTGACTGCAAGGACAGGAATGTTTTCATTTCAGTGAAACAGAGCTTCTGTCAAGAAAATCATAGTTTTGAGGCATGTCTCTCCATATACAAGCTTGATTTGGATGTCTGCATCTTGTATATTCTCGCACAACTTTAGAAACATCGGGTTACAGAAAAAAAGAGGAAATTTACCAACTATTCTATTAGTGTTTGCTACTTCATACTGTATTTTCTTTCATTTTTATCTGAAACCTATTTCTTGCTTGATAGCATGGCCTCTAACCTTCCTCTACGTTTTTTATTTATCCTTTATATGTAATCTTCATGTGATTAATAACCATTTTTGAATCTACATGGAAACAGTGACCAACAGACAGCTAGTAAGCTGCCTTCTGTTCTTAGTTTTTTCTTTTTAAAATTTTGATTGATTTTTAAATCTAACAATAATTTTCTGTGTGTGTATACTGAAGTATGATCATATGCACCAGATTTCTTTTCTTTTTTTGCAAGAAGTAAGCCTTTTTTTCTCTTTTCGCACATTAATAAAATATAGATATGTTTCCACTATTTTGTCTGTTATATGCCCTCATACTAGAAAACACATGTACTGCTTGAGAACATTTTTTTTATCAATAAGTATATATCAATTTCTAAAAAAAAATATGTGTTTAGCATATGTATTCATGTTTATATTTTTGCCAGCATATTAAGTCTTACTACCTCACACAAATCCTGAGTGTATTCTAAGTTTTGTTTATTTGAAGAGAATTAAGCTTTGGGTTGGATTGACTGAAGTTCAAATACAGCTTTATCTTAAGACATTAAAACTCTCAATTTTTGACCTATGCTAGACCCTGTAATATAATCAGTGAAACATAGTTGACCTCTGTCCATAACAAATTCATGCTGATCTTTATATTTTACTTACATATACAAGGCTACTTCCTGGTTATATACCCATATCTATTGTTTCTTCTTTTCACTTCTTTAGAAGAACCAATATGTATCTAATTAACTCCTTCATTAACTTTTCTTAATATCTTACAGTGTGTCCTTGGACTTGACTATCAAGCATGTCACCATGTCTTCCTAACCAACTTGTCCTTTCCTAGCCTTTCCATCAATCTCCCAGAAGTATTGAACATCATTGAAAACTTCCATCTACTTCACATCAGAGTTATAGTGTGAATTTATAGTGCCTGGCTTTAATTCATTTATTGCAGCTTTGGTGTCTTCACAATAGTGAGTGATTTCCAGAATTCCAGTTTAAAGCCTACATGAGCTGATGAGCAAATGAGATCAGAGAGCAGGAGAAGATGCATGCGACATCTACAAGCTGAGCAAATTTGGTCAAGAAACTGGAGCAACGTGTTTTCATTAATCATAAGATGTAATATCAATATTTAGTTTCATGGTAAATAGAATTCCCAGAAACATTGTTTGTCATGAACAGGAATTTACTTTGTTCCTTTTCTAAGTATATCTTCCCTTCTGGAAGAAGCATTGGTGAAACCATTCCATAAATATTACGTCAGATGTCAATTCTCTCTGAGGACAGGGAAGATAATTTTAGTTGTCTTCATATGCCTTTCTTTGTTTTCACACGGCAACACTGCTTTTTGTTTTAAAACAATTCTGCATCTCAAAAGTCATTTGTTCATGTCTCCCACCCACATAGAACAATTTATCCATCCTAATTCTGTACTTATAAAGCACTTTGATCATAGGGTTTACAGTGTGAGATGTGACTAGCACATGTTTCTTTCTCCTCACAATTTTTGGATAACAATGTATTTTCACTGTGGCATTAGCTACCTTGCTTTCTCTTTCCTTATCTGATTTTTTTTTTCCCTAAAAGATGCACGCGCTAGGTTTTTGATAAATCTAAACTGCAATCATCATGACTTTTGCTTTGTTGCTGTTATTAAGTAAAATAAAGGTTTTCTGGAAAAAAAAATAGAGCAATACTGGGACAGTAGAGCTATTAAGCCAGAGGATTCCTAAGTGACAAAGGGGTCAGCAGCATATAGCATATACAGTGTAGACACACTGGACAGTAAGATGAATAGTAACGAAGGGGACATAACAGGATGCTATAAACTTTGTGCTAATTAAAATTATACAAAAATTACAAGTAACGAACTCTTATTTATAATAAATCAAGTTTTCCATTTGATATTTTCTGAACATTGATAATTTTGTGAACTTAAAACCTCTAAAAGCAAAACACAGTTTTGTTTTTTTTTTTTTTTTTTTTAAATTCATTAATGTGTTGGTTAGATTTTACTGTCAACCTGACACAATCTAGGATTATTTGTAAAAGGAGTGCCACGTCAGAGTCATTTACTCCAGATTGGCCTGTAAAAATGTCTCGGGGGGGGGGGGCAGATTTCCTTGGTTGCTAACTGGTAGATCAGGCTATTCTGGTCAGCAACATTTTCTAGGCAGGAGGTCCTCAACTATATAAAACAAGAAAGAGATATCTGAGAACAAGAAATCAACGATCCATGCATGTATTCTCTCTTTGCTTTTGACCATGAATGCCATGCTTTATTATTCTACCTTAACTTCTCCACAATAATGTACAGAATCTGAAATTGTAAGACTAATTATCCCTTTCTTGTTTGAATGTTTTTGAGGGGGGTCAATGTGTTATCACAGCAACAGTAATGAAGCTGAAATAAATATCCTTCTGTAGAAAATCTTTCTGTGGATGCTGGGATATCAGGAACCTGGGAAATGAAGGTCCAGTTAGTCATAGACACTTAGAAACCTTCCAGTAACCCTGATCATGAAGAGTGTTCTGAAATGCAAATTCTTATAGTTGTGCAGGCAAGAGCCAGGTTTCCCACTCCAAATCCTGGTTATCATAGCACCTTTCTTGACATTCTTTTCTAGTCACCTCATCTTTATCAACACAATTCTCATCAAAGAATAACTGTCAGTACCCATTTTGAAGAAGTAAAATTTGGGAGAACATTTCTATCATGTAAATCTTACTTGCTTTTTTCCTTTGTCAGTTTTCTTATGAATCAGTTCATTTTCTAATTCTTGAATTATGTCTGTCCAAGAAAACACATTCTACTCTTGAAACATTTGATAGCTATATGTAAGAAACAACACCTTGTGGTCTTCAAATTATAATTCAAATGGCAACCTAGGCTCTATCTTTAAGTAAAATACCACTGGTATAAGGAAAGGCAAAGTCTATTAGAATAAAGATGTGAGTAGCACTGTGTTCTAGTTTTAAATTTCCCAAGAATGTTAGCCCTCATGCTTTCCTCCACTGATAAGTTGCAATATAAATAATAACATGCAAAAAGGCATTTCACTTTCTCACTCAATCTACTTTAATTCAACAAAACTAAATTGTTAAGATTTGTTCAAAAACTTTGTTTATCCTTGGCAGAAAATCTTACTAGCAACAAAGCTGCTAAAATTGGGAGTAGACATGACTGCCATTAGAATTCCAGATTTAAATAATAATTTTTCTTATGCACAATCAATTTAATTCTAGTATTCAGTTATTTATAGAGCCACGATATTAGAAATTCATCCCAGTCAATTAACCATAACCTGTAGTGCTAGAATATTCTAAAGATATTTTTATTGTTTTGTCTTTTGGGAAACTGAACTCAAGTCCTCCAAAATACTAGGCAAGCACTTTTTCACTAAGCCACACTATCAGCCCAATCTAAAAATTATGATACATGTGTTTACCCAAGAGTGTTTTCCTTCCTACTGTTGGAGACTTCAGTTCTATATGGTCTCTCTGTTTCCTTCTTTCACTTTTATCATTTTAGAACTTTGGGTTCTTTCCCAAGGCCACGAGAATACTGTGTCCTTGATTCAGTACTGTCAAATTGCTTTGCTTTACTAAAAAAAAAAAAATGCTCAAAAATTATATGGAAAGAATTCTTTCCTCAGATATTCTGTATTGAAGCATGATTGAAATGTTGGTTGGCCTTGGTGGTGCATATCCATAACCCTAGCACTTGGGAGGGAGAAGCAGGAAGGTAAAGAGATTAGAGACAATCCTGGGCAGTAGAACAAGTTACTGAATCAGAACACAGGCTGAAAGTTTATAAGACCCTGTGTTGAACAAAACAGTCTAGAATTTTAGAAAATGAAAACATAGTATTTTGTGACCTCAGCTCTCTTTCCATTCCTCCTTTAACTTTTTTTTTTACTCCTCTCTCTTTTTTAACATCCTTATTATCTTCTCCCATCTCTCCAAGGATTGAAGTCTGTTACCTCTCCATCTACGTGCCTGTCGCCTAATACCTATAATCTGTCTGTCAGACCTTTTTCATTAGATTTTCAAAATTTTCACTCCTGAAGCCAACAACCTAAGGAAGGAAACATAGAGATCCAAGGTTTCAATTCATCATGGAGGGAACTGCCTATCAGAACAGAATATCTCACATGACAAGCAGGAAGAGAAAGCAGAGAGAGTGTGGAGTGATATATGACAACATAAGGACATAGATAAATCTCATGATAGCCCCCACCCCAGTTACAACTTCCCGGTCACCTACTACCTTGACTCTGCAGCAGCTACTGAAGTTTCCAGAGCCTCTATATATGACAGTGTCATCTTAAGTCCAAGGCTTCCACAGCAACCTGTGAGAAGCATTTCATATAAATCATATTACATTTTTCTTCCTCTCTTCCTCTTCATCATTCTCATATGTTTCCTCCTTTCCTATCCTCTTTTTCTTCTCTTTCTCCCTTTCCTTCTGCAGTATTCTCATTCATAATTTCTCTTGGCCACTGTCTCTCTCCTATCCTAATATCTTTGTGATGAACTATTTTTACATATTATCTATCTATAATTTATCTTCTATCACTTACCATTCATCTATTGGGATCTGTATTAATCATCAATCTCTGTAACACTTACCATCTATTTATGATTGATCATCTGTCCATCATCTATTGATCTAATTATGCATCTATTTATCTGTCAATCTATCTGTCTGTCTGTCTATCTATCTATCTATCTATCTATCTATCTATCTATCTATCCATCTATCTATCTATCTGTCTACCTATCTATCTATCTGTGTACATCCATGCTATCCCCATCACGGAGCACATGATGCATGTTAGAATATTAATATACTCATCCTGAAAGAGGATCCAAGTTTCTGCAACTGTGGTGACTACCTTCCATCATTAAGTGCTGGCACATTATCAGCCTGACATCTTGATTATCACCATAGTCAGACGTAAACACTGAGTACAGAAAGACTACCTATGCATGTTGGCACAGCTACAATTATTTTTCTGTGCTTAGAGCACTCTTTTGTCAATTTATGAAACATGGTTTAAATTTGTTTGCTTCCGACAGTGAAGGTCAGGCTTTGAAATAAAACCCCGAGTCTGTAATGTGAATTGTCAACATAGGAGGCTGGAGAACCCAGTAAGTACCTGAGAAGCTCTAAGACTTCAGAGTGCTTAGCAGGAGCTACATGAAAAAAATAATACAAAGTCATTTAAACCATGCTTATAAAAAATAGAAGGTTTTTCTCCGAATCACCAGGGAGAACAAGGACATGTGCATAGAGAAACAAAAGGGAACAACACGAGCCTTTATGCGGTAGGAAATAACACATTCCGGATCCTTGAGGTGGAGAGCCTGTTGAACAGACCACTTCCCTCTGTCTCTAATGTGCCAAGGGTCAATGTGCCCTTAGACACAGAATGTGTGTGTGTTTTTTTCTCAGACACAGCAGTATTTGCTAATATAAATTTCTAACTTTATTTGTAGGATTTTCTTTATGTCGATTTTTTTTCTTAGAAGCATTGGGATAATATTTCTTGAGTGTAGCCTTAATTCTACACATTTTACAATGTGTGATGGTTAAGTCAAGGTAATTATTATTTCTCTCTTCTTAGCTATTTACTGTATTTTGTGCTGGTAAGCTTCAGGCTTATCTATCTAGGTCATGTAACAGTATATACAAGGTGTAATGGATATGTTGTTATTGGTGCTGTCACCCCACTGTGCTGTAGGACCCTAGAATTTAGGTTTCATCTAAGTGTACTTGGGAACATACTATTCAACTCTCTTTCATCCAATTCACTCTTTTTATCCTTTAATAATAACTTGTTGATTTTTTATTCTATTAAGTCAACTGTTTACTTCTCCGCCAGTGAGAACATACTTCATGCCTTTTTTTGTGTCTGGTTACTTTCCATTATAATAACTTCCACCTTCTACTTCTGTTAACATCTTAAAGAATAATTCGAGGATGTACTTTTTAGTTTTTCTCTTGGTCTATTTCTAAGTTTTTTTTTTTTTTAAATTGCTTTAGTAGGGCAAAGTTATCTGTTTATCATGCTAAGAGAAAGAAACAAAATATATATCATTTGTTTTAAAAATGAGAGCATAGTTTATATAGTTTATTTTGTTTGTGAGTTTGTTTTGAGGTAAGGTCTTCTGTAGCCCAGGCTAGTCTCCATCTCACTGTAGCTAAAAATGACCTTGAACTCTTGGTTCTGCTACTTCTACCACTGAAGTGCTAGAATTATAAGCCTCTGGTCCATGACTAGTTACAAATGTGTGTATTTGTGGCTGTTTCAACCAATACACATGATAACTTATACCTAATGTGTATAAGGTTCATGTTTTAGTCCATTGGACTTTATTTGTCTTCCTTTCCTAGATAGTCACATAAACAGAGGAGAGACTCTCATTATGCCTGACCTCTATGTAGTGGGGCAGGTACAGAATCATGCTAAAGAATACATGTGTATGTAAGATAAGCATGAAATGTTTCTGAGCTTTCAACAGTCCAAAAAAAATGAGTATTAAAATAACAGTGAGTTTGATTCACCAATAAAAATATTATAAAAATCAGAGTAATATAGGATCATGTTTCTCAAAATGAGTAACTTTTAATACGTTTTTTGTTCTGTACAGTCCTTCAAAAACTCAAAATAACCTTAAAATGTCCCTGCCACATGTAATCAAAATAATCACAGTTTATAGACACTTTGTCTCTTAGCACCCACGCTATATGTCAGGCTTTAACTAAACTTACAAGGTAGAAATGGAATGAATGACAACAGAAAAGACTAGTGAATCCTTTTGTTGTAGGAGTTAAATAAGCACATACATTTATACTGTCTGTCAAAAAATAGGTGTGTTCTCTGTTTTAACAATGTCAAGAAAGAGACATTCAGAAGTGAAAGAACTTGGCCAAGTTCACAGTCAGGTCTTTGCGTAAATATCATGGCTCCTCTAGAAAAGTTGATGGTAAGTCTGAATTCTGGTTGAAATACTTCATTTGTAACTTGGGAAGTATTCTGCAATGTGTGGGGACCTAATAAAGTTTTGACTAAATATGTATCGTTGAGATGAGCACACCCATATCAAGGACCCTTGTGTCACACCCATTGGAATGCAAAATCCTTCCCCAGGTCTGGCTCAGAGGAATGGCAGATCCTTTCTCTGATCTAAAAATAAATGTTGATGAAAAGCTTCTGATCTTTAGCTAAGACCATTGGATATAGAAACTATCAATCAGAGCTTTGTCCTGCTGGATGATGGCCTGGCTTTCTCTTCTTTCATGCTGTACGTATAATACACTCTAATAAACATACTGGCTTTCCAGACTAACATCTCCATCAGAGAGCACAACTCATTCAATCAGCTCTTCTGTGCCATTGCCTCTTATTTCTTCACTACATTTTAAGTGCTAATGCACACATGTCAAAAGTTCCACCGTGTAATTTTCTTGAGATTTATGTAACAAATACCTTTGAATATTATTAAGACAGTCAGGATTGTTAGCCTTCCTATAAGTCTTTTAAATAGGCAAACATTCTTTTATTTAATGTAAATTCAATCCTTCTGTAGTTCTAATATACATCAGTAAACTTGGACTTGCTTTCCTTTAGTTTAATTTAAATGTGATATAAAACACTTTAAACATTGTTAGCATAATATAAATGTTAGAATTTGTATAAGTTTATTTTAAGTAAAGCATTCTAAATTTGTGATATTTACCACAGTAAGTATTCCTTTTGCCTCTTGACAGTAATAAATTAATAATTGAGTACAATATATAATTTAAAAGATTTAATTAGAGACACCTTCCATTCATTAGTTTAATATTTAATAACTCTTTGATACACATTGTTTTCTCCCCCACTGTGGTGACTTTTGCATATCACCTTTGCTATGTATATTTCCCAACATCTTTTTAATAATAAATCTTTATGCTCTAATGTCAGCACATCAAAGGAGCTGATGTTTTGACATTTTGAAAATTCCAATGCTATTTTAATGATGTTAGAATAAGCAGGAGGCAACAAGGATGTTAAAAATGCCATAGAGACTCCCCGTCTCTCTCATGAATCCTTAGCATGAAGTTATTGTCCTCTTCTTCTCTTGCTCTCTTTTTAAGGTGGATTTTATTAAAACACATAAGCTAATGAATTTTAATTATAACTGCAAATCTCTAAGCTGAGTTTAAAATTTTTAGATTAATGCAATAACATGAAAAAATTTAGATCTCTATTTTTATGTATTACATATAACACAACTTTCACAAGTATTTCTGAACATATGAACTTGAACATCAATAAAATATTTATTTCCTACTTCTATCTATGAAAGTGTTTTGTGTGTTTTTACTATACTATGAGTAGCATATGCCTGGTATGGATATAATATTTTTGTGTTCTCTGTGTAGATTCGATGTTTAGTGTTTGGTGAAAAGGTGATTGTTTTTTAATTGACAAATGTTTATCTTTCTATTTTTTTAGGTCGCGGGTTTCAAAAGACTTAGTTTTCACTGTGGGAATTTTACTATTAAACCATAAATGAAGTGGTAGGCTCAGTATTTTTGCTGGAGCCTTTGTGATTGTTTATTTCTGAATTTTAAAGTTGTGTTTGTGAGAACTCACAATCTAAGCCTTCCAGAAAAGGATACCTTCTTAGTAACAAGCTATGACCTAAATCTACACCTGAAGAACTGTCAGGGCTTGATTAGTACAAAAGTGAAAAAAAAAAAAAATCTGCCCTCCACACCATGAGAACCCAAGGACTAAACACAGAAAAGAGAGAAAAAGTAGCTTGTCACTAAGCAGAAATCGATGCTAGTCTTGACAACTTGAGTCACTTTTGTTACTCTAGTGTTGAAACAATAACTCCGGGAAATGAATACTTGAATATACTGTGTCATTTTTTCTAGGGTGCCATGAACAAATGGGTACTCACCCCAATTAGAGCATTGACAAAAGCCCATAGATATTATTCAAGTCTAGCTAAAAAGCCATGCATTTTCTAGAGTGACTTACAGAGGCACAGGTATAAAAACAGCTACATTCGTGAGAGCCACACTCAGTATGGACTTACTACCAGTAAAGGTTGAATTGATGGAACTTTTCTAATGTACCTTCAAGATTCTTATGAGTTTCATGAGTTTTCTGAACCTGATGGATTTGGTCAATTTTATCAGTCCAGAGATATTTCATAAGAAAATGGTTCAATTAGAAGGGAATAGCTTCAAAATACATCAGTGTAAATCATTTAATAATGTTCTATATGTTTATAGTCCTGAAGTGAAGTACAAAAGTATTACAACTGGCAAAAGTTTGAGTAGTACGCTTTGTTTTTGAGACAAAGAACAACATCTAATTTTAATTGCTCAAGCAAATGAGAATAAAACCTGTTATTGGTTCTCAGTTGCACCATATCTCACTAAATGTATGTCTTCTGTTTGTGTCTTTTAGCATCCCCATCAATTAAGCTTTTGGTGGATGATCCTATAGTTGTAAATCCTGGAGAGGCCATAACGTTAGTATGTGTTACAACAGGAGGAGAGCCTACACCCTCTCTCACTTGGGTCAGATCCTTTGGATCTCTGCCTGAAAAGATTGTTTTAAATGGAGGAACTCTGACCATACCTGCCATCACCTCAGATGATGCTGGTACTTACAGCTGCATTGCCAACAATAATGTGGGAAACCCTGCAAAAAAGTCCACCAACATCATTGTGAGAGGTAAGTTTGTCTGCAGAGAAAATACTGTAATGTTTAACTTAAAAATATTTTCTAGAATATTGACTTTATATGCCAGATATTGAAAAAAATGTTTATTAAAAGATCAAATAATCTGTAATCAGAACTAGAATCTAAAATTTTTAAATTATAATGATATTTTGTTTGTATAAAAGAAATTTACAACATGTTTACAATGAAGTATTGATGTACTTATAATATGTTAAGAGTAAAACAGTTAATAAAGTGTTTATAAAACAAAATATATATGTCATAGTAGATATTTAATAATTTTATCAATTTTATGATTTGTCAATACTTATAAAACTCCATATATATGAAGGCTTTACATTTTTATGTGTAGAGATTTATATGTGTTCTCATACTTAAGATTTTACTTACATATACTGTATATAAAATTTAGTGATAATTAATTCCATAATATGGTTTGGAAAGCATAGTGGGTAGATATAAAAATTTAAAGACTATTCTTAAGTTCTTTTTCACTGAGGTTATTAGGAAATATATAAAGACATTCATAATCTGTTTATTAAGATTTCAAGTGCTCTCCATAAAACAAAGACTTCGAAAAATCAGAAAAAGAAAATCAATGCTTATTTGAGGGACTAGAGCAAAATAGGAGCTCCTAAATTCACATCTATGGAGACTGATGTTATGGCTATGGGACAATGTGTACAGCCCCACATATACTATTGGAGGATATAAAGGAGTGAAGAAGGACTCCATAGTAACTTAACATGGTACTGGGTAGGGATGGAGATGCCCAATGATGCCTTTTAGCTTAATAAAGACATACATAAGACCAAGAAGACCCTTGCCAATGATAAATTATTATGTGAGTGAAACATGCTTATTAACATTAGTGTGTGGTCATTTTGTGGATTGTTGTAGTGATTTAAGAGATTCTAGCTCAGTATGTCAATGTACAAATTATTTGAAATATACTCCTTGACAAAATCGTGCCTTTTAAAAAAGATTGTAAATTATTTTAGTGTAAAACAAAATACAATGTCTCATGCCATCAGTTGCAGAATTGTTGGCCATAGTATGTTAGTAACTGTGATATGTGTTAAAACCAATACTTTATGCATCATTTTAAATGAAGTAATATCAATAAAATCACTATACTTCTTTATGTGACCAAAAAGGCTAAAACCAATAATAATCCTGAGCTAATTATTAGTAGTGCCAAAATGAGATTCTTTATAGGACTTGTTATGTTGAGCAACCAGAGTCTATTATCAATCAGATACCACTGTTTAAAACTAAAAGAAGTGGGAGAGGGGAAGGAACATTTAGTTAACACTATTTGTTTTCTGTTTGTGATTGTTTTTAAAACACTTCTATTATCAAGGTTATGTAAAATAGTCTGTCAAAACCTGTTGTAGGGTTGACATGAAAGCATTGAAACACTTAGCCTGAAGTGTCACAAATCTAATAGTGAATACCTTATTATATTCTTTTATCAAACAAACAAGTTCACTTGAGAAAAAGTAATGAGTTCAACTTAATTGACAGAGTGGAGTAATTTATAATGAATCCAAGGGCAGCCAAAATGTTTATGTTTTTCAGGCATCCTCCAGAAAGGAGTAAATGCACTGCAATATACCCAATCCCTATCCAGCTTCTTCATTCCAATGTAAACTTCCCAGCTCTTCAGCAAGTAACATGAATTAAGTAAAGCCTTAAAAATCATCTGATACACATTTTTTTCCTTAATTTTTTTCTAAAATGTATAAACCACATAATTATTTTAGCAGTGGGATCTTCTCAGTATTAGCATTCAAGTAATCAGCAAAGTGAGATTCTGTATGATCTTACTTAATATAGTGATAGTCTAGTGGATTCTATGTTAATCTGAGGAGAATATAACAGCAATTACAAATATCTGTCTTCTGTCCAAGAGCAAGAAAATAAGTTTAAAGAAACAGATTTTATTTTATTATTTCTTTTTAATCAGCTATTCTCCAGTCTTCTGAATGTGTGGATAATATGGGATGTCTTTCTGTATGGTATGAATATACTATTTCTACCATTGGTTAATAAAGAAGATGTTATGGCCTATGGCAAGGTAGCTTAAAGGCAGATGGAAAATCCAAGCAGAGATAAAAGAGAAAGACAGAGTCTGGGAGACTCAATCCAGCTGTCTAAGAAGCAAAATGTAGAAGTATAGTTAAGCCAAAAGCCATGTGGCAATACAATAGATTTATAGAAATAGGTTAAGTTATAAGAACTATTTGGTAAGGAGCCAGAGCAATAGGCCAAACAGCTTATAATTAATATAATCCTTTGTGTGATTATTTGGGACTAAATGGTTGCAGGACTGTCAGTTCAGACCTCAGGGCTAAATCAGGCCAGAAACTTCTGACTACATGTAGAACTCTAATAATCTCAGGCTTTCTGAATCACAGATGAGGGAAAATACAAAATTTTGGACATACTTTATTTTATTATTGTCTCTAACTCTAAGTGGAATCCATAGAGAGATCAGGAATATATTGTTCCTAAAAATCAGCATTTCATCCTGTGAGTATCTTCACACAGAAGATTAGTAAAGGGTTCAAAGAGGAATAAAACTTTACAAACATATCCGAACTCTTTGTTTAATTTTTTTTCTTTTTTATTTAAATACTTTTCATACAAGATATTTGGATCATATTGGTCCTCTTATCTAACTCTTCCCACCCCCCACCCCATTGAATGTACTTAATGGCCCAATCATAAAAACGAAAATCAAAACATAAAAAAGCAATAAATAAAAATGCCAAATAAATAAAAATGAAACAAAGGCCTACAAAGCTAAATTTAATAAACAAACATACAGACAGACAGACAAACAAACAAACAAACAAACAAACAATAAATAAATAAATAAATAAATAAATAAATAAATAAATAAATAAATAAATAAATAATAAGTAATTCATTTTGTGTTGGTCAACCACTTCTTGGCATGCGGCTGCCCTGGAGTGTATTGAAATAACCAGTGATACCCCCATTGGTAAAAGTGATTTTCCTCTTACTGATGGGTATCAATTACATATAGTTTCTAGATTAAGCATGGAACTCCATGTCCAATTCTCCCTCTCAGTACTTCCACTCATCTGGATTAAACTTGTACAGTCCCTATAAATGCTGCAACAATCTCTGAGAGTTCATATGAACATCAACCTTGTTGTGTCTAAAAGACACTGTTTCCTTGGTTCTTTGGATTCTTCTGCTTCCTTTCCTATATATATATATATATATATATATATATATATATATTCCTGAGCCTTGAGCGCAAACATTTTATGTAGACATCCTATATGGAATTAAGTGTTCTAATACCTTTCACTTTCTACACATTGTCCAGTTGTGTGTCTCTGTGTTAATTTCCATTTAATACATGAAGAAGCTTCAATAATAAGCATTTGAATAAAGCAGCATTTACCTATAGGTATAACAGTATGTCCTTAGGAGACATTTTATTGCTATAGCCTTTAACAGAATAAGAGTATTATTTTTTTTTTTTTGGTCATAATTTATCTAGTCTCATGTTCTTGGTACCTTTAGCAGTATCAGTGTCAAGTTTATGTTCTATTTCATGAAATGGACCTTAAATCCAATAAATAAAATCCAATAAATAAGTGATTGCCTTCTTCCATAACAATATTGTGACATCATTGCTGTAGCATTTCAATTAAAATCAGGAACAAGAACTTTATTAAAAATATAACTTTTGTAAAGTTTTATATATACTGTTTTCTGTATGCAATATTTCAGTTCATAAATATAGCAAGCTCAAACTGCATATGAATTTCACAGTTTACCATCTGAATAGAAGATTTATGACTAAGGTTTCTATATGATCTTTAAAAATCTTTCACTGATTAAGGCACTTTTTTCTAAGCAAGAAGCAGTTGCCTGATAAGTGTGAAAAGAAAATTATGTTGATTTCTATCTCATTCTGAGATCAATGCTTTCCATACTCTTACTAAATAATGTGTTATTTTCATCTGAAACTTACTATTGTAATTCTCTAGGTTTAGAAATGTCCATACTTCTTCTGTTATGATTAAGCCACTGTTGAACAAGCATGGATAATAACATAACCAAGGAATTTTTAGGAAATTTTAGTGTATTGTAGGATTTTTTTGAATGTGATATGGGGCATTCAAAGCACAAATGTATATATGATCCAAAATAGCAGAAAACTCTAGATGCACTTTCTTGAACCCAGTCCAGGTCCATATGGAGCTGAAAACTTGCAGTGAGCAAAGAATATGAAGTATGGTTCACGATTTATTCTTTTCATTGGTTAGTTGTCTACTTCCCTCTCTACCATCCCTTTGGCACACCTTCCTAATAGAGGTGTGGCAAACCTCTTTACAAATAATTTATTTTGTTCTTATGCAGCCTTTATTTTCCTTAAATGATATATGCATGTGTGTGCATTTACAACTGATCAGTCTTTAGGGATGTAGAAGGAGAAAAGAGGAAGGAAAAAGAAACGACACAAAAAGGCAAAGGAGAGGTATAAATACAACCAAAATACTATAAGCATGTACCATATGATATAATTTGTACAGTCAATATATGGCAATATATTTTTTAAATGTGTCCTCTGATGAAAGTCTAAAGTATCCATTGACATGCCATGTTTTTGAACTTCTCATGATTTCAGAGGACCTTTCTCTCTCTTTCCTAGAGGCATCCATATAAACACTGGATGGGATAAACTCATTTTAAAGGACATTCACATCAGTCTAGTGGAAACATTTTCTATTGTTTCTCTAAGAACACACAAATCTCAGTATGCTACCTCTGTCCTTTGAGTTTTAGTATCATGAGAGTAAGATTCTTTCTAAGATTTGTTTTTCTGAACAATCTATTATCAGATCTCACTAAAACACAGTTTTATATTATCAAACAAGTCAAGCACAGTACAGAACAATTATTTCCAAGCTTTGATGGGTCCCAAAGAGAACATAATGATCTTCCTTAGGACTGAGGTGAGGTAGATATCTTTCTTCCATCTTGAGTTTCCTAAAAGCTTGCACCTCAGTACTCCTCAATGTTGTATCTATAATTAAAGCTATTCTCTGAACTACTTCTACTTTTAATCATATATTTAATCTAAGTACTGAAAAGTAATGTGTCTTCTGCTTCTTTTGACTAATAAGGCATGCTGTGAATTTTCTAGATTCTATTCTTAGGTAAAATGAGTCAGGAACATACTATTATTTGGACTAATGAAAATATAAATATATTAGGAAATTAAAGGTGAGTTAGTATTCTTGAATGCAACCTACAAAATCTCTCCCTGCCTCTATCTTCAAAACATTATTTGATTCTGTCCTTGCACATTTGATGATACCACCATTGTTCTTTCCAATGACATATCTTCTTTGGTTGGTTAAACTAATACTCACAATATATCTTCAACTTTAACTTCCCCTGTAGACACTTTTCCACTAATTATGGCAAAATAGACTATGCTGAGTCAATTGATTCATATGTGTTATTCTCAAAAAATAATAATAACTTAATACTGTGACCTTGAATAGAGTTTTTATTCACAAAAGGTCTTTTGTCTTTAAAGGATCAGTCACTGGTTTGGTATTTTTTGGAAATGAACCTTTTAGAATGGGGCAAAATGAAAAGACCATAGATAATTGTTACTTCTCATGATGTAATCCTCAGATAATTCCTTTATGAGAAGGAGTATGTTAATCAACTCTGATAAAATGCCTGAGGAAGAAAAGAAAAATAACCTAGATGTAGAAAAGTTATATGCTGGCTGATAGTTTCAGAGGATCAACAGTCAATTGGCTCTACTGCCTGTGGGCATCTAGTTAGACAGAGTATGAGAACAGGGACCATTATATGGAGCCATATCAGCTTATGTTATGTTGGATGGAAGACAGACAGAGAAATGGCAGAACTAGAGATAAAGCAAAACCTTTAAAGGACATAACTGGAGGGACTCACCCCTGTTAGCTACTTCTATCTCCTAGGTTTGCTTCTCTTTTAACAGCTCATCAAAGTTGATCTGTTAGATCCACTTCTTAGGATTAATTCATTGACAGGTTCAGAGTCGTCAGGATCAAAACACTTCTCCAAAGCAGCTAATCCTCTATGAAGCACATGACATTTGGAAGGAATTGTCAATATAAAACAAGACCAAGAAGGCAGAAAATGCTGTACATGCCTCTGATGGACAAAGTATCAAAAAATTTATAGATAGGCTTTCATGCCACTGCTGTATTCAGGGTACTCTGTAAACTATACACTTCAAAACATCATGTTCCCTGGATGCTTTAATACTTACTTCATGTGTCTAGCTTTTTTCTACTCTCCTAAACTTTGATCAGTCTTTTTCCTGAACCTTTAAAAGGTAATAATATAAGCATGTTCTTCTCCTATGTTTCAACATTTTGCAACTATAATCTATTATGGTGACATAATTAAATCATTTCAATAGGGAGTTGCAATTCATTTTTTTTCAGAAAAAGTCAGTATGTACTAAGTGGGGACTGTATATATACTTCCCTAGTTGCACAGAAATGTAACATCACAAAACATCATAAGCCTCTGCTCTGAAAAGTGGTAATATTCCTAATTCTAGTTTGTACCCATGGACAAACTGTGCTTTAAGTTTTCAATATTTAATTTTAAACATATTTGTTCAGAAATGGCATCATTGAAAGATGTATTATCACAGCAAACATTTCACAATATTCCTCTTTAAACCTATTGGTGGGAAAACTCATCATCGTAACCTTCTATGGCTAAAACTATGAGCTTTAGAATTCACTATTTCTAAGTACTAACAACCACCTATATCAGTTAAATGCTTCCTATGTACCAGATAGCATAATCACACTAAAGTTATTAACATTTTAATGTATGGCTTAAGAGCTAGTGAGTTGATTCTTGGTGTTCTTTCTGAGGATATGAGTTCAAGTCTCAGCATACAGGTTAAGTGATTCAAAACCAACTGTAAGGCACAGCTCAAAAGGGTCTGATGTGACCTGTTCTTTCCTCCACAGGCATCTGTAAACATACTCATGCATGCACACATACACACACACACACACACACACACACACACACACACACACACACAATTCTCACAAAAATTCTATAAGATAGAAGTATGCATATTATAAAGGAAGTAAAACTTAGCAAAGATCCATTAAGTGATTTCTCAAATCAAGCTTCATTTCAGTAATGAAGCCAAAATTCAGAACGAGGCTTCAGAATCACTGAAATAACAAAGGTAACTTTCCATTTTTACCCAGAATTCTAACAATAGTTTACTTTCTCTAAAATATTTGAACTGAGTGAAGTTAAACCCTCCCTCCCCTCACTCCCACTCCCTCTCCCTTCCTCCCCCTTACCCTCCCCTCTTGCCCACTTTTCCCCATTGAGTTACATTCCAAGTATTTTGCAGTTCTTTCCTGGTTTCCCAGCTGGAGGCATACTAACAATGCTTGGGAACATAATCTCTTTTTCCTTGATAAAATAGCTACCTTCAATAACAGTCTCAAGATTTCTCCCCTTGGAATACACAACCTCATTAAATTGAAACATGTTTTGGGGTTTACTTTGCTTTGTTTCCATTGTTTTGGGGGGCGGTTGCTGTTCATGTTCTTTCTTTTGTATCACAAACATATGTTTATTGAATTCCCAGTGCTCACTAACATGAAATGCACAGATTATTATTTTCTGAACAAGAATACATTGGGAAAGTCTTGTGTTATAATGATCCCCTCCCCCCCCCCCCGGCTATCTTTAAAGTTATGGTACAATTTTTTTAAAAAAATATTTCTTATAATTGAATCAATGAGATCACTTATAGAAAGATACAAAAATATTTGTACAATTAAAACATAAAATATAAACACAAAAATGAGCTCTAAATATCCATTAATTGTTAAATAACTATGTATTCAAACTCTTAACCCAAAAATTAACCCTTATTATCTGGATATTTCACAGACAGAAGTGATGAAATTTAAGCGCAGTGTATTTTTTTAATAGCAATTATTTGTAATTTTTGTAGTTGTAGTCAGTACAATACCACACAGATCCCCATGGTTATTAAATTTATTTCCATCCACCAATATCTTAATTTTATGATCCTTCATTTCTAAAAATATCTAAAATGATACAAATCAGCCCTTTCCTTGAGTCCAAGTAAATTGCCTGTTGTGTGCAAGACTTCCAGAGGACCATGCACAGCAAATAATTAATCTCTTTTCTCCATTCAATATTCTGTACTACTTAAAAGCTTCTCCCCAACTTCAACACCAAATATATATATAGGAGAGATTTATATTACATTGTTCTGTGGCTCTAAAATAATTTGAGTGTTCTCTTTTGAAGATTGACCAGAGTCATATTAATTCCAAAAGATGATTAGTTTTATTTCTGTCATCCAAATGTAGGTAACTCAGTTTAGGATCTAAAATCTTTTTCTTTGTTCATTGAAATAGTATATGAAGAATCTTATAAAATCTGCATCCTTAAAAATATTTCATGTAGATATTGTATAACCTCATATAAAATTTTGGATTGCTATTGTAATTTTTAATTAGTATAACTACCTATGTATGTTTGTATTGTTAAAATTTAGCCTCTGGCCTGTGGTGGTGCATACCTTTTGTCCCAGCACTAGGAAGGCAGAGGAAGGTAGAACTCTGTGAGTTCAAGGCCAGCATGGTCTATAAAGCAAATTCCAGGATAGTCGGGGCTACACAGAGAAGCCTTGTCTGAAAACAACAAAAATTTAATATGTCCTGCTTAGAGATAGAACATCTCTTATCATATTTACACTGAACAAAAGGAAATATTTCAACTTAGTAATACTCTAATAATCAATACTGCTAATATCTAGCAAATAAGAAAAATGCCTAATCAATATTTTTAATTCCTTAGTTTTTGAGGCACAGAAATCTTTGAGTGCTCCACAGCTGTAAAATGATGTTGAAGCAAATGGATTCTTTGTAAAGTCAATTCAGCATCTTTGTTTTTTTCTTTTTTTTCCCCATTTAACATGTCTGTTTTCCCCACACCCAGAGACTCAGCAAACTTAGTTTATGTGGCTTTAACAATCTATAGACAAAGAGGAGTTAAGGAAGATGCCTTTGTCAGACCATATGCCTTTTTAAAAATTAGCTCTTAAGTCTTTGTTACATATTAGTCTTTTGCTTAATTTTCTTTCGAGCTAGGCAGTTGCACCGTTTGAGCTCTAAAACATGTCCTTCCAAGCATGCATACTCTTATCACAATACCTCTGCATTCTTATTTCTGTAGTTTCAGACTTTATCATTTTGTTTGTTTGTTTGTTTGTTTTGTTTTGTTCTGTTTTCTTACAGACTTACTCTAACAAATGCATGAGGATACACAGGTTCATAGTTTTGCACTTCTTCACATATGACTACTAAAGAAAACTAACATTTAACATAAAGCTCTTTTCAGCACAGCACTTGGGTTTCAGAGACTGGCAAACCTCTGTGAGTTTGAGGCCAGCCTGGTCTAAAGAGTTCCAGGACAGCAAGGACTATATGGAGAAACTGTCTCAAAATAGCAAACAATCAAACAAACAAATAAATAAATATAAAAATAAAAGCAAGGTAATTTTCTTGGTAGTATGTTGCCTTGAGTTGGACTTTAGTAAATAAGAGTCCTTAAAATTTAGGAAAGGAGAATCAAATAGCTTTTTAATTTACTCCATTTTCTGCTTATGAATGGTTAAAAACTGTCCGCAGTCTTTAAAAGAGAAATTCAACATTTAAAGTTGACCTTTCATGCTCCAATCTTTCCAGCAACTAGGAAATTAATACAGTTAGTCCTGTAAATGTAAAGAATCACTTAACTTTATCTTTTCAAATTCTAAATTGCACAATAATTTATTTTAAAAAAATTGTTTGTTAAAGATACTATTGAATCTATTTGCACATTTCTAGGTACATTTTTATCACTTCTAAGAAACTGATTCTCATTCTGTATGTTTCAGGAAATCCCCAGAGTCCATCTGATATAATTCTAAAACAGTTTCTTTTATACACATAACGTCTTAATTTTATCTTTTTGAGATGAACTTGCACATTTCCTTCTCCTCCTACCCACTCAATGTCTCTTCTCTTCTTTGTTGTTGTTGACTTTGAAAACCCATTGTGGCCATTCACTAGATCAAAGTTAACCTAACAAGGTAGACACCATTAAAGGAAACTGACTATCCCACTCTCAACAGCTATCAATTGCCAATTGATTATCAGCTACAAGAGGGATTTCATGCCCACCTCCCCTCTCCATGTTGGGATTCTGTCTACTCAAGTCTGAATGCTTCACTGTGTCTGAAAAGCATTTTTCTTGTAGTCACTCACTGCCTCTGGCTCTTACAGTGTCTTTCTCTCCTCTCTTACACAATGATGATTAAGCCTTGGGAGGAGAGAGTGTCTTATAAATGTGTCATTTAGGGTGGAAAACTTTGCAGTCTTTGTGTGTGTGTGTGTGTGTGTGTGTGTGTGTGTGTGTGTGTGTGTGTGTGTGCTCCTGAATCTTATCTGTCCTGGATCTTCCCTGATGAGAGTGTAGAAATACACTCATTGGTGGAAGTAACAATAAGTCATTAGTAGTCAGTTTAATATGTGTTGCTTTAACAATATTTTTAGAATCAAAAATATGGTAGAATATAAAAATATTGAAAACCCAATGCATTTTCATGTAAAAGCATAATTTTATGATATAGTAATCAACAACATATAAACAATAATTGGCAAATACTTTAATCATCAAACAATGAAAACTTAAATTGAGCAATAAATTTATATTCTTTTCTTTTATCTTCAACATGTCTTGATTTCAGGTATTGTGTGCACAGAAAAGAATATGGTAATTGATGTGTATTTCCACAGTGTTAATTTAGGCACTACTCATAATTACTAGCTAATACTCTATATAATTTTGTGTATAATTTAATCATGTCATTTAAAAGAACTACTGTTTCCAAAAATAAATAATATACTTTTGTTCTGACAGAGCTATAGTAGGCTTTGTTTGTCTTTTATTTAATGCTATTTTCTTTTAAAGCACACTGTGTCTATATTCTTCTCCTAGTTTTTCTTCCTAACACAAAGACATAAATAAGTTTAGAAAATGCATGAGTATGAAAAACATATCATTTTGTGAAAATTGTTCTATGAAAGTATTTAAAATAATAACTGAATAGAACAATTTGATTTCTATGACTTGATTTCAACAAACTGTCCTGTACCTGTGTTGCATCAGTTATAAACCAAAGGCAATTTTGCATAAACAGAGTAGAAATGAGGTTTACATATATGTCTGTTTATTGAAGGATGAAACAATTTTTAATGGAGGAGTAATTTTTGTCAGCCTGAAAAGGAGCCAAAAGACTGACTTTCTTTCAAAGAATTTTAAAAGCAATTTTCAACATGAAAACATGACAAATGACATGACATACTAGAAAGAGTTCAGATGGATAAATTTCTGAATTCGGGAGGAAAGGCCAAGAGTTTTCCTCTGAGAGAGGGGAATCTGAAGGCAAACTTCAGAAGACCACAAGTGACAGCCACTTAGGAAGCACTGGACTCATTGGAAAATTAAAATAAAAATACAAAAAATGTGGGAATATAGGAATGATGGCTTTTAACATAATAGAAACTTGAGTGCTGGTAAAAAAAAATGTGAGTAAAGCAAACAGTGGAAAATTAGAGAAATAATAATAATTTTATTAATTCTTTGATGATTCACCTCCTCCCAGATCCACCCTACATTCCTATCCATACAACCACAGATTATTTTCTTGTTTTTAATTGTACTATCATTACTAACCCATCAAGCTCAATTTGTGTTTTCCAACTATTCATGTATAGGTTTTCCTTGGAGTGTGGTCCACCTACCAAGTGTCACACCATTAAAGGAACCTGAAAGCTTATTCTCTGTCTCCCAGAGACTGTCAAATGCCAATAACTCCTCAGCTAAGAACTAGAATTTTTCCCCTACTTCTTTCCCCTGTGCTAAAGTTTGGTCTGGCTTGAAGTGGCACAGGTTTTGCACATGATATCACAGTTACTTTGAGTTCATTTGTGAAACTCCCTCATCAGGTAAACAGTTTTCTTGCAATAACCCACCACTTCTAATTCTTACAATATTCTGGCCCCTCTTCCAGGGAAATTTCTGAGCCTTGGGTGAAGGAATGTTCATAGGTATGTTCCCGTTTGACACCAGAACTGATATTCTTTTCTTCCATGGAAGTGGAGCATTTGAGGGTCTTTGTGTTAATTTCTGGCTACTGTAAGAAGAAGATTCTCCAACGAGGGTGGGAAGATGCATTGCACATAGCAATAATTCATTTTAGGCCAACAAGGGTGGGAAGATGCATTGCACATAGCAATAATTCATTTTAGGGATATTTTAATACTATCTCCATTTAGCAGAATATGAGTAGTATGTTCTCTTCTAGGGGCTAGGGTCTATGTAGCAACAGATTTTTGACCCTATTAAGGTATGGATTACATCTTGTGCAGCAAGCTTTCAATCTAAACAAAAAGTAATAGGTTACCCCCATAACATCCATGCTTCTGTTCCAACAATTGGCATAACTTGTCAAAGCAGTCATTATTATAGTTCTCAGGATTCACAGCTGGGTGAGATTGCTTGCCAAATCTAGCATGGTTGGGACTTGATCTGATGAGGGGCAGTGAGGTAATGACGGAAGGACAGTGGCACTAAATAAGTGGTAGACACAAACATACAGAAAGCCTGGGTAGTGCTATACATGCTCTGATGGATCCATACCTGTTATTGCAATAACCAAGAACCTCATCATGTTTGTTATGTACATGAAGTGGAGTCTCAGTAGGAGGTTTCTATGGGGGAGCAGTATCACTGTATAAACACCCATGAGGAAGAAGATGAGGTTGTTAGGGTTTTTTCTTTGTTTGTTGTTTGATTTTTCAGTCATTTGAAAACAATTCTGCTTGGACAGAGGAAGACTTGCCCTTCTGAACCTGACCCAAGAGAAACGCTTTGCAAGTTTTGTTGGATCATATTCTTTTGTCTTTGACATAGTTGTCTCATATCAAACAATATACATCCACTCGGAACCTCACTCACTCAGGACTTCACTCACTCGGGACTTCACTCACTCGGGACTTCACTCACTCCTTGCAATTGATGGCTACCTTTAATTCCAGTAACATGTGCAAGCATTTTCTATCACTATGGAAGTTAGCCAGTAGTGATAAAGTTTCCAGTTGAGTACCAGCTTAATTTCTTCACTTTCTATGACTCAGCTAAGTGGTACCTTCAACAATAGGATTTTACCAGCAAGTTTAGAATAATTCTCAGAGCACTGGGAATAGAATGACACATTTGTAGGTCTATGGGACTCCTTAACTCAACAAAAACAAATGGAAAGAGCGCCAGAACAAGATTGATTTAGGGCTGGGCCCATGGCAGAACTGAAGAGAGAAGAAAAGGAGTTGGGTATTAATCGGTTTCATTTGGTATGGAATTCACTTGTGCTCTTAAGCATGAAGTTGTCTCTCTCACTGAACTAGATTAGAATTGTGTTTACATGGCCAGCATCCAATTTGATCATGTAGCTTTGAAGAGCATAACATCAGTCTCTGAGGGTTAAGGACATTGGGAAAGAAACAGTAAAGCACCAAAGAGCAAAAGCATCATAGCAATTAGGCAGGTGTGTTATCTATATGCCTTCCTAGCAAGCACAAGACAACTTCCAAAATGATCTTTACTTAACATGTCATGAGAGTGCATAGACTTGTTTTTACTTGAACAAAAATTAACTAATATATGTTACTACATTAATTAGATTTTAATTACATTTCACAATTAACTACTGCCTATTTGAACTGACCATAGCAAATTGCAACAAATTATGGCAAAATTCAGCAAGCTTTTGGCAGAAATAAGCAATAAGTAATATAAAAAGTATCTCAAGATTTCCTTCATAAAATATTTTTTAATTATCCATCAAAATGTATACATGTTCATTATAGTTAAAGACTTTCAAATTTCTTGTGGAAAGAAATTAACTTGTTCTGTGTTCTTCTATGAACTCGGAGCATAGGTATATTTTTAAACAGAAATTATTGAATTAAGCATGAATACAATTTAGATTCATGTTTGTTTCTCCTGGTGGCTAAGATATTCAGATTTTTGTTTTTGGTTATATTTTTTTTCTCCGTCTGAAATGACAAAGAGTCTGCCCTGCAAATGCTTCTGTTAAATAACTGATACTCACTGAGTGTCAGTTTAAAATTGAATTAGCAAACCCATAAACCTTCACCTTCCTATCATTCCCTCACTGTGTTTGACTGCATTCTAGGTGAACTGCAAATCAAACTCAGGGAAAAACAACAGTTGACCCAAATAACGTAGAACAGTTGACAATTCATCTTTTATCCATACCAAATAAACCACTTATTATTGGCATTATTACAAATTTTTAATAAATGTTTTTCCATCATGAAACAATATTCAAAGTAATATTTTGTCTACTCGTGTCACTAAGATTTTTACTAGCAAATTTTAAATAATTATATCTAAAGGATATAAGAATATAAATATACATTTATTTGTTCAGCTACATTACATTATTCTATATTATTTTTAAAATATATGATAAAACTTAATTCTATGCTGATCCACTGTACTTTTTAAAATATTGTATTCATGAAGCCACATCAGAGGAATTTTTAAAAAAAGGTCACATTTATCATAACAAGTAGATATTGCTGTGTTGAAAAAAAATTGTTTGCTGTTGTTTGTTTTACCTTCAGAAATGGAACAAAATAAAACTGATGTTAGGAGATATTTTATCTCAATTAATGTATAAAATAATTTCAGAAATAATATGCATCTCTAAGAAACAAAATTAAACAACACACACACACACACACACACACACACACACACACACACACGATTTGGTTATGTATTTAGTCTTGGTTGTCCTGGAACGCACTATGTAGATGAGGATGGCCTGGAAGTCATGGAGAAGTTCCTGCCTCTTTCTCTTGAGTGCTGGGATTAAAGGTGTGCACCTCTTCAACCAGCTTGGACTTATACATTTAAATGTTGATATAGATACTCTTTGATGAGTTCCCTTCCAAGGAGTAGCTATTTAATCACAATATGGCCATTTTAGAGTACCTTTGACAGTGAGATGACACCTGCCTTGCTTTGGGGGAGACTGATTCAGCTCAGACAGATACTTGTACACAAGTTCCATTTCAGAGTAATGGTCCTGTATTTAACCCACAGGGAACAGCAACTGAGTATCTTTTTTTCAGTGCCTTTAATGCCCTTGTTTCAAAATACGAACCAGAGAAGAGGAAAATATAGGATATGATATCAACTCTTCCTTTTGCTTAGTGTTTCTCATGCTGAGCTATGACTTAGAATATTTTCTGTACCATAAAAATACAGATCTTTAAGATGGAATGGGACTTACTTAGAATTATGGAGCATATAATGTTTACTGTGCCCCAGTGTTCCTTGACTTTTTCATGAAAAGTTCCAGTGTTCATATTCAGTTGGTACAGCAAGGCCTGTCTATTCAATGCTTTTTTCTTCTCTGGGGAATTCACTTTGCTAGGTTTTAACCTCTGGTAAACACATTTTGATAAATAGTCTTCACAAATTATTACTTACTCATAGTTTAAAATAGATATTCTAACTGTTTTATACTGAAGCGTCTATCCGAGGCCTCAGAAATATTTGTATTTCTTTACATAGCTGTATTGTTGGTACTATATAACTGTAGTAACTTTTATAACTAAATTTTCTATTTGGTTCACAAAAATGTTTTCTGTGAAGTATTCAGATTATCTCTCTTATAAATGAATATGTAGGAGCTTTTTATGTCTATCATATTTATTTTATCCATCAATTTTATTTCTGGTTTGTTTTCCTAATTTAATATTATCATTGCTTCTTGAATAATTTTTTATTGTTTAAAAATTCCATACATGCATATAATATGTTCTGATTAGATCAATTTCCTTTTCTATATTCTCCAATTCTTGCCCTATAATCCTCCACTTCTATTCTACAGTAGTCCCTGAGTGTAATATAGATGTTCCATTAGAGCAGAACACTCTATAGTTTCTTGTTCTCTTTATGTTGAATAGTTGTTGGTGTCTGAGATCCATGTTGTGGAATAGGCCTCAAATTCCATAAGAAAGTTTTCACTCCAATATTATAAGTGCCATATGTGTATCTGTACTGTATCTTGTCATCATATTATTGTAGACCACAAATTCAGGGATGAGTAAGATTGTCAATAATTTTCTCATCCAATAGTATGCATAACATCTTCCAACAATAAGAAGGTTAGCCAGTAGGGATGAAATATCCTGGTCATTATGGGTAGATTTCTTTGTGTACAGCGTCTCATTCTGGAGGTTGACAGAAACCATCAAGCCTGTGATATGTCAGGGTTTATGAGGCTTCATCAATGAGCTCAAAACTCGGTAGCTCATAACTGGCAATTCATTTTATTTGATGGCCTGTTCTATAGGAAAGGCATTATTTCTCCATTACAGGATAGCTCCATTCAAACTATTTATATATGTTTACCTATATATTTATAATAAAGTTTCAATAGCAATGGGAGTTAAAATCACCCTTTCGAAGGCCTTTATTTTAGTTACCACTTCATTCTTCACACCACCTCTTTCCCTTTCCCTCCATCTTGACAATTCTAGCTCTATTCTATCAATACTACTTCCATTAAATCTCTCCTATGAAAGCCCCATCTTCTATAATCCCTTACTATCTTCCCAACTTAAATGCTATTCCAATTTAAGAACATGTCTAAAGATCCAAAGCTACCATACACTTATAAGATAGAAACCTTAACACACGATGTTTGTTTTCTACATTAAAGTTACCTCACTCGGTGTAATATTGTCAAATTCCATTCATTGACTAGCACATTTTACTCTTAACATTTCTTAATGGCTGGATTGTATCCTATTCTCTAAACATATCACCCTTCATTCAGTCATTGTTTGATGGGCTTCTGGGTCATTTTCATTTTCTGACTATTAAAAAAAGAGCACTATTAAGCCTGGATTATATGTTGGGAAGAACATTTTGGTTTATAAGTCCAAGGTGCTACAGCTGGATCATACCATAGATCTATTTATATCTCTTTGTAACCTCCATACTAATTTATATGTGGTTTTATTCATTCCACTCCAAGAAACAATGAATGAATGTTTCCTTTCTCTACAAATTCATACTAGCATTTTTGCCTTTTTTAAATTTTAGATATTTTGAGTGGGATAAAAAGATATGATATCTCAAAACAGTTTTAATCTGTGTTTCCCTGATGGTCAAGAATGTTAAGTGTATTTTAAAACATATTGCTCAAGTATTTACATTTATTATATTGAGAACTCTCTGTTTAGTTCACTGCCATAATTTTAATTGACCTGCTTGTTTTCTTTTTTTAATTATTATTTTTTATTTAAAGAGTTTTTTCCCATACCCAGAATAGCTCCCCCTTCCTAACCTCCTCCCTGCCTTCCCCCAGATTTCCCTCACTCCATCCCTTATCCATTCCCCAAGGAGGGCAAGTGTTCTATGAATAAAGGAAACCCAGGACCAAATCTCTGGAAAAGTCGGAGATATTAGAGAGAGTAAACACCACAGTCAGGTCTTACCCAGCTGTCTTCCAGGTTCCTCAGCCCAGCTCCTCCTCACTTCTGCCCTTCTGTCTTTCTATACCTGCCTTAAATACTCTCTTTGCCTACTTAAGGTGTGGCCCCACGACTGACTGCCTGCCTGGGAGCCTGGAACTCCTTCTGTAAAGCTAAAATGACCTTGAACTCAGTTTGGATTAAATTCTTAGGTCACCAATCCCAGATACTCCCTTTCCTGGGATTAAAGGTGTGAATCATCACTCTCTGATCCTCCTAGTCTGACTATGGGCAGATCCCTCTGATATCTCTGAATGTTTTATTATATCCTCACAGACAAGGATTCCCAAGGTGAGTCAATTAGGTCTAGTTTATACAGTTGAGATAGGACTGAGTCCCTGCCCCAGTATCAGCTGAGTAAGGTGTTTCTCTGTAGGGAATGGGCTCCAAGAAGGCAGTTCATGAAATAAACTCTGATCTCACTACAGGAGGCTCCACAAACTGCCTATACTGTTGGACTGCCATCTACATTCAGAGGTTTTAGTTTTCCATGAAAGTTCCTCTGCTGTCATTTCAGAGTCAGTGAGTTCCCAATAGCTTTGGTCAGCTGTCTCTGTGGGTCTCCTTCTCATGATCCTGATCCCTTTGTTCCTATAAATCTTTTCCTTCTCTTCAGCTGGACCAGGAGCTCGACCTGGTGCTTAACTATGGATCTCTGCTTCTACGTCCATTATTTGCTGGATGAAGGTTCTATAATAGCAATCAGGGTGATCATTCATTTGATTATGAGGAAGTATGCTTAGGCACCCTTTCCACTATTGCTTGGAGTCCTAGTTGGTGTCATCCTGTGGGTTCTTGGGTGTTTCCTTAACATCAGGTTTCTCTCTAACCCTACAATGGCTCCCTCTATCAAGGTGTCTGTTTATTTGTTCTTCTGTCTTGCTCCCCTATTCGATCTTCCCATTCTCTCATGATCTCTTTCCACCTCTCCTTCCCCCCTCCTCTTTATTATGCCAATTTACTCAGGAGATCTTCTCTATTTCCACTTCCCAAAGGAATCCATGGATGTCTCTGTTAAGTTCCTCCTATTACCTACCTGCTTGAGGATTATGGATTATAGCCTGGTTATCCTTTGCTTTATGTCTAAAATCTACTTATGAGTGAGTATACCATGTCTATCTTTCTGGGCCTGTGTTACCTCACATAGAATGATATTTTCTAGTTCCATCCATTTACCTGCAAATTTCAGAATGTTTTTTTTTTTTTTTTTTTTTTTTTTTTTTTTTTTTTTTTTTTTTACTATACGGGGCTTGACAGGAATCATATCAACAATGGCTGCATCACCAGATTTCAAGAATTTAGGACCATCTTCAGCTTCTTGCCAGAAGGACAATCAATCTTTTCTTTAAGTTCAGCAAACTTGCATGCTATAAGAGCTGTGTGACAATCCAGGACAGAAGCACAGCCAGCACTAACTTGGCCTAGATAGTTCATTAATGTATAGAAATGTTGTTTGTGTATTTTTTTAAGTTCTTTGTGTATTCAAGACATATATACTCTGACCAAATTGTAGTTAGTAATTTTGGTAGAATTGAAGGGTTTTGTTTTTTTTTTTTTTTTCAGAATTTTAATTCTATAATGAATAAACACGGAAAGCCCCCCCAGTCTTAAAATTTCAATTGTGCAAGTCTTTAACTTCCATTATTATATTAATTCCTGTATATTTTGAAACTATTGTGAGTGAGAGTGTTTTCTTGATTTCATCCTGGGTTTGTTATTGGCATAAAAGAAGGATACTGATTTTGCAATTTATTATTGTACTCTGCTACAATATTGAATGTGCTTCTCATCAGTTCTCTGGAGCAATGCTAGGGTACTTTAAACATAGAACAATATCATCTGTAGGTAAAGGCACTTTGATGTCTTCTATTTTAATCTTCTTCATTAGCCTTACTGCTTTAGCTAAGACTTCAAACAATAAACACTTGGGGGGAAGTGGACATTTTTTATTTTTTGATATTATCAGAATTTCTTTGAGTTTTATCTTTGTTTTGCCTAATGTTGCCTTTGGATTTGTTGTATATTGTGATTATTATGCTGATGCATGGCTCTATATGTCTAGATCCCCTAAGACTTGCATAATAAAAAGATGTTGGATTGTTGAAAGCCTTTTATAAATCTAATGAGATAATAGTATAGTTTCTACCTTTAAATGTATTTATATGATGCTTATACTTATTTACATATTATAAATCATCCTTTAATCTCTGGTATAAAGATGACTCAAATTACATGTATAAGCGTTATGAATGAGTTCTTGAAACTGGTTTACAAGTACTGTTTTCAGGAATTTACATTTATACATCAGAGAGATTGATTTATAATTTCCTTTTTACAGAATTGTTTGGAGGCTACTGTTGCTTGACATTTTTTAAAGTCTATCAGAATTAGTTTAATCCATCAGGTCCTTAAAGTTTTTTGTTTTTTGTTTTTTTTGAAATTCAGATACATTTAATCACAGTTCTATTTCGTGGATGTTGGATGTTTAAATTGCTTACCTCATCTTTATCTAATTTGTTTCTTGTTTTGTTTATTATTTAATTATCATTCAGGTATTTTAGTTTTGGGGGGTTTGAGTTTCTGTGAATTTGTAGACTTTCTGTCTTTTCTTTTGTTGATATCCAAATTTATTCCATCATGGTCATATATAATGCAGAATGTTATTTCAATTTTATATATTGTTGAAACTTTCTTTGTGTCATGAGATTTGGTTAATTTTGGAGAAAAGCTACATAAATCACTGAAAATGATGTGCATTCTTTAGGATTTGGGTTAAATGTTCTATGGATAGCAGATACATTAGATTTATCATGTCATTTATCTCCAATGATTCTCTAATTATTGTCCAAATAACATATTGTTGTTGGGAGTAAGATATTAAAGTCACCCACTTTCTCTGTGTTTAGGTTATTCCTTCAATTTGAATCTAATAATATTTATTTTATGAAACTGGGTGCATTTGTGTCATTCCATGGGTGGACTTCTTCTTAATAAATATGAAGTATCTTTCCTATCTTGACATGTTTTGGTTTGAAGTCTATATTGTCATATATTAGGACAGCTACATTGTATTGATTTTAGTTCCATTTGCTTCCAACATTTTTTCTACATTTTCTAAATTTTTAACCTAATATGATGTTTATCATTGATGGTACAATATATTTTAAAAGAAATCAAAAAGGTGAACCTGATTTTTTTAATCCAGTCTATCAGCCTACATTTCTTTCTTGGGAGACTGACACCAGATTAAGCTTTTTAGTTTAGGATGTTGTTTAAAATTACATGTGTTAAATACCTTATTGCATAATTTTCATTCCTCCATCTCCAACTTCTTATATGCTCTATAAATCCTCTTAAATTCATGACTTATTTTTCTTTGTGTGTGTGTGTGTGTGTGTGTGTGTGTGTGTGTGTGTGTGTTGACTTGTTGAGTATATTTAGTTTAGTCCATGTGTAGATGCATTCCAGACTGCACTTACATTTGGATAACCTGGGGAGATTATTAAAGAAAACTGACCACCCTTTTCTCAGCAGCCATTAACTGCAGGTAGCTCTTCATCTAAGGGTGGAGCTTTGCAAATTTCCCCATTCACACTGTCATGTGTAGACTAACATGTTGCTGGGATTTCATGGGTATGGTTTCCCGGTCATTACTACAATGCTCTATCTCAGGATGCAACAGGAGTCTTTGTCCTGTGGCTCTTATTATACTTTTATCCCCTTTTATATTTTTCCTCATCCTTAAGTGGAGGGGCTAAATTACAGATGTATCAAAAGGATTTTGTCATCCCTAGAAGACTGTTAATATTAAGCATTATACTGAAGGTCCATATTAATATTTCTATATTAATATATCTATTATATTAATAGACCTTCAGTATATGGAGTGGACACAGCCAGACACTAGAAGACAAGTTGTGTGTGTTGTAGAGGGCAGAACTAGAGAAGTGACTTGAAGCCTTTTGGAGGAGTCCAGAAGATGATAAATGGATCCCTAGACATTGGACTATTGGAATTTTGTTTTGCTTTGATAGTAACTGTGCCCTAATTTTTCCCTCTTGAATTAAACATGTATTTTACTGTAGCTCAATGTAGGTGGATTTTTCTTTCCTGCCCTCCAGTTTCTAAATAACTGACATGGAAACTTAATATAAATTATAAATGCTTGGCCAGTAGCTCAGGATTATTACTAACTAGCTCTTACTACTTAAATTAATACATGTCTATTAATCTATGAATTTCCAGGTGGCCAATGGTTTTACCTATACTTCAGCTTGATTTTCTTTTTCTGCTCTCCGATTCCTGACTCTCTCTGCCCTTCTTCTTCCCAGACTCTTTATTTTGCTTCTCCCACCTCTACTTATTGACTGGCTTCCAGCCAGTCAACTTTTAATTAAAGCAATTCAAGTGACAAATCTTTACATTGTACAAAAGGATTATTCCACAGCAACAGTTGAGAGACTTTGAATTTTGAAAGACTTTGGATTTTAAAATAAATTGGGCACTAAAATTTTAACATGTTTAAATTGGTAATGAAAGTGGAACTTTCATAGTTATTTATGTTTTTAATGAGAGATCTTGGGGATGAATAAGAAAGGAAGAGTTGTGAATTAATAGTGATGTGTTTGCCAAGTTGAAAAGGGGTCAGTTGTACTGACTGGCTTTCTGTATCAATTAAACATGAGCTAAAGTCATCAGAAAGGAAAGAGTCTCAGTTGAAGAAATGCCTTGCTGAGATTCATCTGTAAGGCATTTTCATATTTTGTGATTAATTAGGAAGGTTTCAGCCTATGGTGGATGGTGCCATCCATGAGTAGGTGGTCCTGGATTTCCTAAGAGGGTAGTCTGAGAAAGCAATGGGAAGCAAGCCAGTAAGCAGTTCCCTTTGTGGCCTCTGTCTCATTTCCTGCCTCTGGGTTCCTGCCATGTTTGAGTTCCTGTCCTGACTTCCTTCAGGAAGGAACAACAATACTGAAGTATAAGAAGATAAAATCCTTTTTCCATGATTTGCTTCTTTGTCACAGCAATAGAAACCCTAAGTAAGACAAATGGGAATACTAATTTTTCAGGAGGAAAACATATTGTCTTGGCTTTTTATGTTGTTTATACTTTTATGATGGAAAAACCATATGGATTTGGGCGTTTGTTATGGTTTCTTAGTATGAGTATCCTTGTATCCTTTTCACCTTTGATGAGTATTTGAATCACTGTTTACTCTTTCTCTAAGTTGTCTGGTTGTGGACCTGCTAAATTATGCTTGAAATTCAGTCTTGTAAGACATCAGATAGGTCTGGGTGCAGTTTAAAAAAACAGAAATTAAAAACTTGTACAGTGTTTGAAGGTTCTCACAACAGTCTTCAGAACTCTCTGGAAGACACACTATTTTAAGGTGTGTCTTTGCTGAGGTTGTAGTAGAACTGAGAAGTACTAGCTGAGTGAGTCTTACAGGATTTGGAAACCTCAGATGTCAGGATGGAGTTACAGTAGAGGTATGAATCTCCTACTTTGGAGTGAAATACCTAAGGCCCAGATGTTGGAGTAAATTCTAAAAGATCAGAGAAGCAGAGGAACAAGCCACTGGAGAAACTTCTCAGCACTACTAAATCCTGAGCCCAAAAGAGAGAGAGATCCTGTCTCCAGGAATCTTCAGATTGAATGCCTCTAAGCCTTCAATGGAAAAGGGAAGGAAGGAGGGGAGCCGAACTCCTGTCTCCTCCTGCCTTACATTCATTCCTCTACACAGCCATTTCACTTGCTGTCTCTATCTCCCTAGTGCTGGGATTAAAGCTTTGTGTGCTTCCCAAGTACTAAGAGCAAAGGCATGAATTTCAAGTGCTGGGATCAAAGGTGTGTGCTACCACTGCCTGGCTCTGTTTCTCTTTTAGACTGGATGAATATCATATAGCCCTGTGTAGCCCAGAACTCACACAGAGCTGTCTGCCTCTGCCTTTCAAGTGCTAAGATTAAAGGTGTGTGCACCATTGCCTGACTCTTTGGTTAACCCTGGGCCTGGCTCTGTACTCTGATCTTCAAGTAAGCTTTATTTCTTAAAGCACACATAAAATATCACCACAGCAACAGAACACACAAGTCCTCAAGTGACTAGGAGACTCTATATGAGCTGGCCCATGGGACCCTGTTTTGAGGCGGTAACAATCACAGGGGAAATAGAAGTCAAACTATTTTGGAAATCATTACTTTAACATATGTTAAATATGGAGAAAGGTTTATTAAACCCTTGTTAGAATATGGAAAAGCACAAATAGATGAACTCCTACTTCTGGCATAGGTTATAGATGAACTCCTACTTCTGACATAGGTTATTATAGACCTTGCAAAGTAAGCATTAAAAGCCCAGAGGGAACCACCTGAAAATTAAATGCAACAGAAGCAAAAGCTAACAGTGTAACCATGAGAAGGTATTTAAATGCTTGTCTAAAATGCATATGTTTTTCTCATAAGAGAAAAAAGGCAGCGAATTTGGAAAAAAAATTATTTGTTCCAGACCTACTGTGATGATGAGACATAAAATTTAGTGAATAATCAACAAAACAATTGCCACAACCTAAAAATATAAGTCAATCACTGAAAAAAAAAAAATGTAGGTTCCAAAGAGGATACCTCATACCAAGCTGGGCAATTCAGTACACAATAATTGCACTAAATGCTTGATTATTTAAATTTGTAGTCTTAAACTCATATATAATGATGTCCAACTATATATTTTAAATTTTTGATGTAATGTTCTGTTAAGTTAGTGATATTTACTTGTAAAAATTGGTATATAGAACTGTATAGAATGCTATTTAAATAGGCAGATAAGAAAATAGTGTCTGAAGGATAGACAGACAATTCAGCAGTTCAGAGCACTTGCTGTTCCTATTTAAGACCACTTGGGTTTGGTTCTAACATCCACACAGTGACTTACAGCTGTCTATAACTCCCGATCTAGAATGTTTTTCAGGCCTCTTAGTCACAAGGCATGCATATAGTATGCTTTTACATACAGTGAAAGCACATAGATATACAAAATAAGAAGAAATCCTAGAAAGAAAAGAAAAGAAAAATAAAGGAAAGAAAGAAGGACGGAAGAAACGGAAAGAAAGAAAGATAGGAAGGAAGGAAGGAAGGAAGGAAGGAAGGAAGGAAGGAAGGAAAGAAAGAAAGAAAGAAAGAAAGAAAGAAAGAAAGAAAGAAAGAAAGAAAGAAAGAAAGAAAGAAAGAAAGAAAGAAAGAAAGGAGACAATAGTCTCTAGGTATATTATTCACTGATCTGTGTTAAAATAGAATGACCAAAGGTAACTTATACAAGAAAGATTTTGTTTTGGCTCATGATTCCAAAGACTCAATCATGAAATGGAAACTATAGCATCAAGTGTCCAGAAGCTACTATGTTAACATACTATTTATAATCCAGATCGAAGGAGTGGATCCAGATAATTAATTCTAAGACACTCTGAATAATGATCTTATATATTCTAATTCTTTTGGCCTCAAATTCCATGTAGATCACGAAATAAAAACACCTTTCCACATAGTATTACCTCTAATAATATCTCTCATGTTATATTATATTCATAGATAAAACTGGTTATAAAAAAGGAGTTTAGGTTCAAGATGTCTAGAAAACTATTTTTTTATGGAGTACATATAAATACATACATATCCATACTTACATTTACACATGTGCTGAAATATGTGCTCCCTTACTGAGACACCCATATTACTTCCAATAATTTTTGGTCTCAGCTCTCATAGGTTCATATGTGGCCATATTTTTAGTAAAGTGGAATCTAATATATCATCTTATTTAAACCACATACAGTTATAAATATCAATGCCAAATTACAGTTGATAAATATTAGATGACCCCATATTTGTGGTTCTCTCTTTGAAATGCCTACAGCATTATTAATTCAGAGCATTACGAGGTTTTTTTCCCTTCTAAAGTATTTTTCAAAATGACTGATCATGTGTTTTAATTTGACTAAGAAGAATATTCTACAATAAGATTCTATAAGACTGTGAAGTAGTTCACAAAAGGCACCTAACATTTATCATGTTCCTTCACTAATTGGCTTCCACTGTGCATGGAGGATTAATCTATTTACTTGACAAATATTTTATCGAGAAAGTCAGTTTCCCAGTCTAATTTTTATTTGCAATTTTGTAAAGTTTATGTCAGTATTTGATAATAAATTTTTCCTCTTGATAATTTTCAAAAGGTCATAAAACGTCTTTTTAGTTTAACATTAGCACAATCTTCCAGAGATGTAAAACATTAGCTTTTATGCTTTTGCCAAAAGAACAGATTTCAGATCCGTTTGTATAAATTAAGTAAACCTGTTTCTGTTTTTATTAGCTCGTGAAAGACCTTCTTTACAAACAAAACCGGATAAGGAATCAGGCTTTAGTTTTATTATTATGTACTATATAAATGTAAATATACATATGCATGTATATGTATGTTTAATTGGTTATATACTGTCCTTTTATAAAAAAAATTCAGTAATCATTCTAAAATGCACTCACCATATATTTACTAATTTTTACTTCAACACAATATTATTTCACCCTTAATTCATACTCAGATTTTGCCAGTTGTCTTTTATTTAGCAGTATTGACCAAATTTGTTGTTGTTAATGCTCAGGGTATGACTGCTGATGGCATACATACTTGGAAATGGCTCCCACTGTGCCCCAGTGAACAAAGTCTCCACAGATATTATCCCTATTGTTTATTATCATCAATCTATGTGCTGTTACAACTCATATTTGGAAGTTAGTGTACTCTCAGGTAGATGGAAATGCAGACTTTTTTTTCTGTAAGACTGAGAGTTCACATGATACAAAATTTTTGGAAAATGAGTCACGTAAAGAAGTTTTATGACACAAATGAAAAATGGAATTGTGTCCATGGAATTTTAGTTTTCCAACTGGATCTGACTTGGATATGCAGAAAAAAATGTCATTCAGGTAAATGAAGCAGATATGGAGAATACACCACTGATAGAACTAGTTATAAAAAAAAGAGCAGAACAAGATGGAATATGTGTAAGAAGATGTTACTGATGAAAGGAGGAAAAGGAAGGAGGGAGGGAGGGAGGGGAGGCTAGAGAGACAGAGACAAAGAAGGAAGAAAAACCGTTGGCAGTGATACAGTGGTTTAATTGTCCATATGTTCTGAAGCACGGCATTGCACAAAGCCCAAACAGGCGCCTGGAAACAAGCTACTGTAACAGTGAACTCCGACCTGCAGCTTTTCTAAAGAGAAATGATGGAGGGGAAACAGGTTGTGGAAGTAGAAAGAAGGCTAAAGAAGCTCAGATTCGGGACAAAGAAAGTAGAAATAGAATCTGTGTGGGACCTGAAATTAAAGGTCAGGACAAATTGCCCCTAGCAGTTGTGCGGGAGAAACTGAACCCTTTGACACATCTCCTCTCTGACAGTCAGTCATTATGAGAAAAGTTCTACTATGACACAGCAACCAAACCAGAGGAGAGAGCTTCAAAGTGTATGGCTTGTGCTATTCTAACACTAGGCTAGAGAGTGAGTAAATAGAGAGCTTCAGGAGATAGAGAATACCAGGGAAGGCTTTCGGTATTATTTTGAAGGGTAGATGTGTTTGTTTCTTTAAATTAGTGGAACACTGTTTAATAGATATTGTTGCAAAAAAAAATTTATTTTAAAAATTAAGGTTTTAATGAAATTAATGGTGTTGTATGCAGATCTGGCCTTGAATTCATGAGAAGATAAACCTCAAAGACTCAGCTCTAGAAGAAACATTGTTTTGGAGACTGGGAAAAAAATGGAAGTAAATGTTTGAACTTACCAAGAAAAAGGTCTCATGGAAAAATAAGGAAATTTGCTGCTTTGTAGAAGCCAACTGTTTAGATGCTAATAAGTTTTCCATATTTTCACATGATTATCAACCCGGGATACCTTTAAGTAACTGAGTATCTTCTAAAAACCTTAATTCTCATATACTCTCAAATGCAGAAGAACTCCCTGACCCTTAGATAATTTTAGATTTTCCTTATTTTATTATTTCCTTTCATAACCACAAGTAGCCTCAATCACTGACATTGTATAAACACTCATCCACCCTTCATCTCTGACTTATATACTTAGCAGAAAGAATACTGAAGAGACACTGAATAGAAGGTAGTTGACATGCACAACTTGTTTGTTGTATATTCACAAAGGCAGAACTTCATGGGTCAGTGTCACACTCTACTATCCTTACCATTTCTAGTTTAGACAACATCTCCAACCCGGTGCAACCATTAGCAGCAATGTGAACAACGTGAAATTTAGATGATTTCCAGAGCAACATGAAATCTATATGATTTTCATAAAAAGCAACTTGCACTTTTTCTATGGTCTGAAACAAGGCACTATTTGGGGATTTCTCCTTGAATTAAAATTTGTCTGCACCACTTAGCACTTGGATCATACTTATTTATCTGGCATTAAGTAGTTCAAAAGATGAAGAGATAATCAGTCCTGAAATTTTTGGTCTTAATAAAAAATGTGACAAAAAAAAATTCAGATTGTTATTTTTAGATGATCACCCACCTTTATAATTATCTGGTGAAAAATACTGGAAATAAAAGTTTTGCCTTAACCTCAGGTTTTGGCTGTACACAAAGAAAATGTTAAAATTAATATTTCTATTTGCCATTGGTATTTTTAGAAGCTATTTCTTGATACTATTTTATGTGTTATTTAGAGAGTATATTCTTGGAGGCCTTGAAGAGCAAATATATACTCTGTTTCTTTCTTCTTTCGTGTACCTTTTTTTGTATTTTATATTAAATAAGGAATTACTTGTAGCCTTGGTTTGACTAGAACATGCTGTGTGGACTGGAGTGGCCTCAAGTCACAAAGATTTGCCTGTTTCTGCTTCTCAATTGCTGAGATTAAAGGTGTGTACCACCATGTTCTTGGTACATTTTTTAGTATAGGCCATAACAGCCTGATAATTTTCCTAAGCCTGGCCATTGAGGTTTTAAAGAATGGTAGGTAATGGTTTAGTAAGGCAAACGTTCTGAAGCAACAAAATATCAAAATCATGAAAAGTTGGGCAAAGGATATGTTCCAGGGAACAAACTAAATCTCTCCAATAAGATGCCTAATGATGCTTCTGATGCTGCTGCTTATACTGGGCCACATTTGAGAGCCACTACTCTGAAGTATAGACATCATCCCTTTGATTTCCTAAAGTACTTTAACATACGATTGACAATAGAATCTAATCACATACTCACTCTGAGAATGAATCCATATCAACTCATCCAACACAAGCCATTGATTCCTGTATTTACAAGTTACTAAGAAACTACATACTTAACAGCACTCAAAATAATGTAACTATTTGATTTATCTTGGAGTGTTTGTAAAAATAATTCTTAATGTTCTCACAGTTTTCATACTGTGAAGTTTATATATACAGAAATGTGAACTTTAATTAGTATATATCAATTGCACACATTACTGAATTTTATAATAAAGTTTATAAAGTATCTAATTTACTATAATCATACTCATCTCTCTGCTGCCCAGTTTCTCCCCCTTCTACCTTATTCTTTTTGTATCTACAATGCTAGAAACCACTCAATTAAGTTGAAGCCACTTCCTACATTGCATATATAAAAGAAAGCACATGCGACTTCTCCTTCTAAGACTGGTTTGTTTGATCTTGAACTTATATATTTATAGAGATTAGTTGCCATGGAAACCTCTTTTATCCCCTCTAAGTATATTCTTCTATCCACCTCTTTATAATCTGTGTTCTGATCTATTAATTGGTTTTCTTGGTAAGACTATATGAATCTTATATCATATCACTTACTTCATCTTTATATACCTTTATTTTTATTAATTTGTTGAGAATTTCACTCGTTGCTTCCCAGATTTAAATGCTATCCTTACCCACCCAAATATGTGTCCTCTTTTTTAAATTAAACTTTCTAATGAAAACATTTAAATAACATATTTTGATTTTATTTTATTACCTATTCCTCCTAGATCCTCATCTATTTACTCACCCAAATTTATGTTTAGTCTCTTCCTCACCAAAAGAGCAAGAAATACACAGAAAAATCACAAAACAAAATCAAAATTAACAAGAACAAGTAATACAAAAAATTCTCAAAGAAAACAGAGACAAAAATTCCACAAAATATCATTTAGTTAGTATTGTATTAATCAACTACTGGAAATGGGGCCTGGCCTAGAGTGTGGGCAATATATACCTTGTGAGACTCCATTAAAGAAACCTAATTTTTTTTTTCTTTGCCAGTGGACATTAGTTGCAAATAACTTCATGATTAAGGTTGGGAGCTGTACTAACTTTTTCCTCTTTGTGCTGTATTGCTGTCTTGAGGAACAGCCTTCAGCAACTGAGGGACTGACTGGGATCCAAGGAAATAGCGAACTAATCACTCAAGTCAACTTTTTATCTAAGGAAGCAAAACTTAATTCTCTGGGTCCAGAAAGGTGATGGCTAAGCTTAACTTCTAGGGCTGTCAAAAAAGAAAACAAAGAAAAGAAAGAAAGAAAGAAAAAAGAAAGAAAGAAGGAAGGAAGGAAGGAGGAGGAGGAAGGATGGAAGGAAGGAAGGAAGGAAGGAAGACAGAAAGAAAGAAAGAAAGAAAGAAAGAAAGAAAGAAAGAAAGAAAGAAAGAAAGAAAGAAAGAAAGAAAGAAAGAAAGAAAGAAAGAAAGAAAGAAAGAAAGAAAGGAAGAAATGGAAAAAAATACATATCTACCTTATGGGTCTCTTGGTCTCCTGATCATATCTTCTTTCATCTATTTTTCTTGCTCCTATCTAGATGTATCATTCTTTCTATCATTAACTTTTCCTTTACAGCTTATATACCCCAACAAAATCACTCAAGCAATATAAAAATTACAATGTAGTTACATTCTATTTTAAGTGAGTGATTCCAATTAATACAAGTTTAAAAAAAGACATGTTTTTCATATCCTTAAGATGATTAAATATTTTATGTATTACAATTGAAAAAAAAATTGTTCCAAGAACCCATATAGATTCATTACCAACCTGTTATAGATTAACAAAGTGTAAGCAGGAAATGTATTTTTTTTTTCTCAGCCAGTTTTTTTACTGGCAGGCTGAATTTACAATTACAAAGAAAGGATCGACCTCTTTATTGTTTATCTCGAAAGGAAATCTTATAAGAAATCTTAAAAGAATCACAAATCTAAACTTTAATATATGAAAAACAGTCAGCTCTACTTTAAATCCTCACGGTGAATACCTATTCATCAACAGTCTTTTATATCAGGGCAGAAATGCGTACAAGGGATTAATCATCATTTTTGATCCCCAAGGAATCCTAGAAAAGAGGCACCTTAGCCAACAATAGCCAGGCTGTAATTGCTCTCATTTCTTGACCTCAACAATTCCTTCACTCAACTATGTGCCTTTCTAATCTTTAGATTGTTTCTTAAGGTTTTTCATCTCACAGCTATTAGCAAAAACATTTTAACCTGAACGTAAGTAATATTTAATGCTTTGTTTTTAGCTATAATTCACATCAAAACCTGTGTACACATCTCTCAATATTAAGATTAAAAGAACTTGAGCAAGTTTATCTTTTGGGACACAATTATTTTTCGTAATCGTTAGCCTAAGTCAAAGTCAATATAGCTCCTCCTGAGAAACTCAAAAATCTCAGCTGAGTGGCATTTGATGGTTCTTATTTTCTATCCTCTGTAGCTTTATTAGGAGTGGGGGTAACAACTTGTGTTGTTTTTGCTTATATCAGATTTCCCACTACACTAACTTCTATCATAATCCTTACTTTATTTATTAGCAACCCTCAAACATCAAACTTTTTATTTAAATGACCACTATTTATACAAACCATTGCTTTTGTTAAGCAGGACAGCTTAAAAGGAAATCACCTTCACAATAAGCTACATGTAAAAATTCCCAGTAGAATGGTATACTTCCATGAAATAATCACACTACATTGAAGGCAGTGGGAGATCTCTCCACACCCACTCACCTCTTGTCAGACACCAGGTAAAAATGGCAAATGGCAAACATGTGAAGGCACAGCTATAGCAAGAGACTTTCCAGAGCTGAAGCCCCTGGGGCCTTGCATATCCAACATTCACCAATCAGTGCTTTGCTTCCTGGGGATCTGACCTCCCAGAGATCAAATACCACCTGCTAATTCTCTGACATGGCCACCAGCAGTGCTGTGACCCCATCTGTAATGAACCTATGCAGGCTGCCACTGTCTCTGTGAGTTTATATGCACATCAAGTCCTTTGTGTCTGGAAGCCACTGTTTTCCTTAGAGATGTCCATCACTCTGACATTTAAAAAGCTTCCTGCTTCCTCTTTCCTGTAGATACCTGGGCCTTGAGGAGCAGGTTTAGAGGGATTTAGTCTGTTTATGACTGAGTGCACCAAAGTCTCTCACTCTTTGCATATTTGTTATTTGTGGTTTTCCTTAATTCCAATCTATTACAAGAAGAAGCATCTTTGATGATAGCTGAGCAAAGCACTGATCTAAGCATAAAGCAGTATGTCATGAATCATCACTACTGCTGTTTATTTAACAAAATGTATGTTTAGCTTTTTCATAGGCCCACTACCTATCAAGTCTCAGGTTTTTGTCCACTAAAAGTAGCTTTAACATTTCAGCCACTATTGCATCATTAAGTCTTACATGCAGATGATTGTTATAGGTGATAGTGACCATAACTGGGAGATGTGGATGATTCCCTGTAATAGAATGTCAAGTACAGACCAATACCTCAAACATTAGTCAGCAGGGGTGAGATTTCTAGTTAGGTATACTTTCTACTTCTCACTGTTTGATGACATACGTAAGTCTTATGTTTAGAAATAGGCCCTCACCATCAGGTTATGGAGAGTAACCAATAAACCTGGCAATAATTTGTGGTGTTTGTAGTTTTCCATGAGGCTGTTTCAGCCAGTAACTCAATACAATGTAACCCGTTCCTGGAGATGTCTAGTTGGGATATTCTCTCTCCTATTATTTGGCAACTCCATTGAGATTCTTTTCATATATGTGTAAATATTTAGGAATCTTCTACAGTAGTGGCTTTCAATATGTTTTTTAATGACCTTTAGTGTTATATTTTCCTCTCTCTATTCTATCCTTTACCCATCTTTTTCATCTTTCTCTCAACTTATAATTTCTACTCATATCATTTTTAAAGCACACATTTTGACACAAATCCTAAAATGTAATTTAAACAATATGCTACAGCATACATGGATACTACTGGCAACCACCTTTTAAGAATAGTTTTATAAAAAGTTAATTCTTCATATTTACTTCACCATTGTTTAAGGAAACATAGTTTTGGGATTTATGCGTAAGCTTGAACCACTCTATGCTTAGAATATACACAGTTGCTTCCCAGGTAAAATTGGTAATCTTCGTTTCTGTTGAGTAACAGGTTCACAGTTAGTACTGAGACAGGGAACGCAAGCATCTTTTGACTGTGATGGAGGCTTTTCTTCCATCAGATGAATTTTGATTCACCTGTTAGTGTGCCAGATACTAACAGTCACACAAAACTACTGAATCAGTGGACGCATACATAGGCTTTTGAGAATTTAAATAATAAGCTCTGTGGACCACAAATGTGAGATTATAAAGGAATTGGTTACAGAAGTAAAGGTACTAGTAAAGAAAACAAACAGAGCTCCAGTGTAGCAGGGGTGGGTCCCCAGAAATAGTAAAGAACCAGACAGCAGGTCTAAGATTCCTGGGTTTGCTTGGTTTGTTTCAGTCATATCCTAACAATATTGGTTCCAGGAAGAGGTGCTTCTGTAGAAGACCGAAAGAAATCACATCTCCTCTAGCATCCCTGAATGAAAGATTTTTGACTTAGACACTTCTTGCTCATCTGACATTGGGCAAAGACAGAATTGATTACATATCTGGTAACATTTTGGCTTTTAGCTAAAAAAAATTTTAGTGTCATAGCCCCTATCCTTAATTTATTTGACAAGTTTCTATTTTTCTATTTTTATTATTCCTCTGGTTGGTCTCACTTGTTATAGTTTTCTCCATGAAAAGAAAGAACAATACACGAATGTGTTCTTAAAATCTTCCTTAATGGGTTCAGAATAAAGAGTATGTAGTTTGTAAAAGGAAAATGTTGTGTATAATTAGCAATATATGTGTTAAGCATTGTACTTAGCTCACTCTACAGTTTCTATTCCTCATTTTGTCAATCATTCCAAATACTAACAATCAGCAAAAGGGAATATCTATTCTGTGGTTTAGTATGAGAAACTTGAGTGCAATAAAGCATTAAATAATAAACAAACTTTATCATTTTCAAAAAGCATGACATGACAAAATTCAATTATAATCAAATTAAAATTAAAATCAAATATTCTTTACTCATGATTTTCTATCATTGAGTCACTTACACAACATGTATGGTACTGCTGATTTAATTAAAAATGTGTGCACGTTTTGAGTATAAACATTTTCTTTCACATTTAAAACTTTATCATAATGAATTTCCCAACGTCACCTAAATTCTTCCACCTTGACAATTCACCTGTTTAATGTAGTAGTATAAAAACAAAGTTATACATACTTAAAAATGCAAATTTCATTAAATACTATTGTAATGAATGAAAATGTAGAACTCAATGACAATGAAGCAAAACAAGAAAAATTTAAATGGTGAGAGGGAAAATTATAGAGAAGATTGCTATATGTTATGGTTAACCATTATTCTTTGTCTCTTTTCTCTTTCAAAGTTAGGGCTATACTCTCCATAGATACTGGAAAATAAGGCCAGGACGCTACAGTCAGAAAGAATACCATGAAATGTTAGTCATCCTGAGGGAGGTTTCTGTGGTTTCTAAGTGACCCTAACATTTCATCTATTTACCAAGTAGATGATAATTTAATTTTTATCAATTCCTAAACAGCAGAGGCTTTTTATGTTTAGACGCTCAATACATGGAGGTTATTCTTATTTGTTTGTTTGTTTTTTTGTTTATAATGCTAAATCAAACAATAGGTTTATATGACTTGCACCTATTTCCCTTGTATTGAAATGGACATAAATAGAATTACAACATTTTTTTTTTTTAATCTTAGGAAATGAAAGACACCAAACCAAAAGTAATTCTATGTTCCTGAAACCTAGGAAGCAAAATGTAGCATCAAGTGTTAAGAGAAATTTGTGTGGTTTATAATTCAAAGAAAAAGTTCCTCCATCAAGACTTACCTTGCATTTATTCTTTCAGACTATGAATGAATGCCGGAACTTGACATGGCAATTGTGAGGCAAATGAGCTAAATCCACTTGTTTATGGTTTTGATTCTTCTATTTTTTTAACTATTTATTTTTTCACTTACTCTTCTCTCACATCATATTTTCTGACCTCAGCCTCCTTTCAATCCACTCCTCCTAACCCCCACCCTTCTCATCTCCCCCAGATCCACTGGTACTCATACTTCAGAAGAGAATAGGCCTAGCAGGGAGATCAACCAAACATAGCATGACTAAATGCAAAAAGACTGGGCACAAGCCCTCATATTAAGGTTGGATGAGGCAATCCAGTAAGAAGAAAAGAGTCCCAAGAGCAGGCAAAAGAGTCAGAGATACCTTACTTCCACCTTTAGGAATCCACCAAAATAGCACCCCCAGCAAGGTGAAGGGCATGAGGCAGAGATGGGGGGGAAGCCTAAGGGGCTCTAACTTGTTTATCTTCTTAAGTGTTACCTAACAATGAAGAAATATGAAATGAAAAATGTAAACAATTCAAAAAATGTGGAAGAATTTAAAAGAAAACGTTCATTGTGTTCATAAGTTAAAAGGCCACTGTTAGCCTTGTAGCCTTTAAGATCAAAGTAGCTCAAATAACACCTGTGTGTAACCTCAAAGTGAATGAATAAAATGCATGACAGAACAGTAGAGGTAACTGGTGCCTACCATTTTTTCAAGAAACGGGCCATAGACAGAAGAATGGGTCAGGTAAAGAGAAGTTTTTAAGTGTGAGCTGAACAAGTTTTTGTCTAAAGAAATAGCTTAAAGAAGAAAAATACTGAAATTCTGTAAGTGGACAAGTGGAGAAGTGGAAGTGGGCTACAGTGAGAGTGGTTGGCAGAAGGAGTCAATCATTGGACAAAGGAAAGGTCCTGTGACTCCAGAGACAAGGAACCAAAACAAACAAACAAAACCAAAGCGATACATCTAAGGCAAGGAATGTAGAGTTACTCTATTTTCTTCTTCGCTTTTCTTTAATTCTCTTGCTCTTACCTCTCATAAATAATTTATGAAATATACTGCAGTGGAAGAGTTAGGTGACAGTACTGTGTAATTCATTTAGTCTCACGATTTGGGTTGATTTTCCAGTGCCTCACAATCACTTTCGTAAATATTAAGGAAATATTGTTTTTAAAATAATTCCGAAGGAATCATGCTATCCCAGGAATTTCTACCTTTAGAACTTTGTATAGCTGTTTCTAATCCTAATTATGTTTTAAACAATTTAGTAATATACATACCTATGCTTGGACACACTCTTGCTTCCAATTGTTAGGGTATATTTTAAAATTTGATGAAAATATAAATCCAAAATGCTAATTTTGAACATCAAATGGTGCTAATTAATATGCCTCTATTGAAATAGCTAGTGATATGTTATTAAGCTATGTAAAATACCATTTATATGGCAACCATACTATGAAAATCTTCTCACAAATGACATTTGTGTGGCTATTTTGCTAATTTACAAACATTCTATATTTCTTCTTAAGATCAAACTCAAATATGACAAGATAATGACAGTAATGATAGATAAATCTAATTTTCTGGTTTTTCAAGGAAGAGCTTACTCCAAAAGCATAATGTGTACCCACCAGCAGTACCTACTTCCCCTTCAAGTACCAAGTGGTTTTATTAAGTAAGAACACCCAAATGACCATTACAGTTTAACCACACTTGGATTAATTAGTTTTAATCCATGGTAATCAACTTTGAGTAAACCAACAAAATAAGCAGAGCCTTGATACTGTACATTGGATTGGAATTCCAGCTGCCATCCAGCATCTAGTTCTGCATTCTAGTTAGGATGGGTCTTCTATGAGATCTGCTCTAGGAAATGGTGTAATTTGTTGTTAAAGTGCTAATGAACTTCCACTCCAGAGGTCATTGACTAATAGTTTGGGTGTCAGAAGGAAGTGTACATATAATGAGTGGTGGGTGCTTAAATAAAAATGAAAACAAAAATTAATTATTCCAATTTCCAAATATCCTACAACATCCCCATTTTATAATCTTATATCATGGACCTTATAGTACAGTATAAAACTTGGATTTTTTTCTTCATCAAAAAAATTAAGACAGATTTACCACTTTTATTAACTCATGACTTTACAACTAAAATAATACAGCAATTTCTTTTTAAGGCTACTTACATATATGAAAGTCTCTATCTCTAAGATATAAGCAAACTGAAAAATAATATTTCATTTAAAATATCACAAGTACATAGCTTGCCTCAGTGCAAACAAGTTCCTTAGTCTGACCTGCTTGATAGCTCCAGCATGTCATTTCGTACTTGACATAAAAAGTCAAGGTCTATCTTTTTTTTGTTCTGAATTTTGTAATCATAAATTTTATTTCTCTTGGAGAGTTTATCTTGGTTATTTTGTGATGCTTTCAATGGAAATCATTGAGACATCAGAAGCACAATACATTTTTCAAAATGCTTCCATAAATCACTTCATAGCATCCAATTACCTCACTTGGTTTTGGAGGGCATGCAATTTAGGAGATTTTGCACAGAGAAATAAAACTTTAATAGGCACAACCCCACCTCCCAGGAATTTGGCAACATGCAAGCTAGCATATTCAAAGCTTTGAATACTTCTCCACAAAAGCACACTCTACTGACAGTCTCAACTGTCATAAACTCACTCCACTTTGTCTTAACACAACCCTTGTTAGCTTTCTGAAGCAAAGTTTCTGTCTCTTTTTCTCCATCTTTCATCAGAATTGATTATCTGCTGTTGTAATGAGGTTTTTGGGTTTGGGGCGGCCAGAGGTCTAGACTTATAGATTTGTAGCCTTAGACTTTTTTAGCCGCCCACTGCTGTTTAGGCCCTTAAAATGATTTAGACGTTTATATTAACTTTATGTTGTTTGGCCTATGGCTTAGACACATTGTTATTTACTTTTTTATCTTAATTTAACTTATTTTTATTACCTGTCTGCCACGTGGCCCGTGGCTTATTTGTGTTTCTTATTTGGGGGGGGGGCGTTTGTCTTGATTTGACTGACTTTGTCTTGTTTTTATTATTTATGCTGTGATTTTTATTATTATTATTTTTTAATGGTGCCTGTCGCGGACCAAAACAGCTCTTTTATTTAAAGACTGATATTCACAGCATAAACAAAAAATAGAGAGAGAGAGAACAGGACCCCAAGATCCCAGCAGCCTTTTATGAATGGGGTTGGCCACTCCCCCTTCAAGAGCCCAAGACCCTAGATATGTGTCTTCAGACCTTATCAGCTGACACTTAAATCCCACCACAATCTGCTGAGCTCAGATACAAGTAAAGAACACTCTTGCCTGAAATTAGGTCCTATTTTGAGAATGGAATGTTTGACAGCTGATGTCTCATGGCATATATCCTGATGACCCATGATATACACACCGTCAAAAGTCACACTGGAATTAGGGTTTCTGTGCAATTCTTTCCTCACCAACATCTTTGTATTAGTAGCATCTGACTACTACATATCTTTGAATCCTTACATCTGCATATTCATCATTTTCTTTTTTTATCTCATTCCCCCTAGTGAATCTCAAGAGTCAGGACAATAAAATCAAATCAAAGCGAACACAGATACTGCACACTGAACTTAGACAGACTTTTCTTTCCCACTTGCCAGTTCCCAAATACCTGGCACAGAGACTTAATATCAATTATAAATACTTGACCAATAGCTCAGGCTTAATATTAACTTGCTCTTACAACTTAAATTAACCCATGACTTGTGACTTTATCTGGCATATCTTGCTCCCTCTGTGTCTCCTGGTGACTGCTCTGACACTACCTTTCCTCTTCCCAGTATTTTATCCTCCCCCACCCCCAAATTCTTCCTAGATATTGGCCAATCAGCTTTTTATTAACAAGGAAAGGAATACATTTTCACAGTGTACAAAGGATTATTCCACAGCAACTAAATGCAAACAATTAGTATGTACAAAGCAAATGCTTTGAAATGTCCATCTATATTAAGTTTAATAAAAGTTGTTGATTAAACATATAAAAATGAATCATGTTTGGATAGAGGACAATACAGAAGAACAAGAAGTGGCATTGCTCTGAAGCCATTCATTATCCCCTAGGCAGTGGATGCACAATTATAAAGGAAGAGATAAAATATTCCATTGTTAATTCTATTTTATATTATTGTTGATGTAATCTATTTCCTACTGTGTATTCAATTGGCATCTGCTGGGGTTGAAAAACACCTCATTTCTCAAACAAATATTTAATTCTCTTTAGCAGAGGAAAAAAAATCAATGCCTCGTTCTGTTTTACTGTACTATTAATGATTACTGTATCAATTTGTAAAGTTTTTCATTCAAAATTTCACCAAGATCTAAGACGAGGAGTATCTGCAAATTCTTTTCACTATTTGTAGTCATTAGTTCAATTATATATTGGGTGTTTTGTTTTCATTCATGCTTGTGTACCACATGTATGGCCACAGAGGCCAGAGGAGGCATCCCCTGGTACTGATGTTGGAGATGATTGTGAGCTGTTATGTGGAAGCTGGGAATCGAACCTTGGACCTCTTGAAGAGCAGCCAGTTCTCTGAACCACTAAACTATCCCTGTAGCCCTATTATTTTGCTAATTCAGCAATTTAGATTGGTAATTAGATGCCACTTTGTCTCATTGTCCTCATGAAACATTTTTAGCAGAAGTCCAAAGATGACGAAAAGTTCTCATTTCCAAAAAGAGAATAGCTATTTTCTCAGTAGCTATTTCTATTGCGTTATCTCTATGAATTGTCTTGACTATTAAACTACTACTTATTATCTAATTTATGAAATATTTTACCAAAAAATAAATCTATCTTTTGATGTTTTATTAGATCTTCTAGACTTTAATACAGTGTGTTTATATTATAAACGCCCACCATCTCTAAATTCTTTCCTTCCTTATCCGTTTCAAGAGCATTTTGTTATCCCTATATATTCTTGGATATGTAACCTTATGGTTGGAGTATGGTAGGCTTATCAAGGTCTACACTCATATAGAAAATGACTCTCCATTTGTCAATAGTTGACAAGTGCCAATGACTCATCAGTAGGGGTAGGACTTAGGGCTCAACTCTCTTCTTCATGCTAGAATTTGGTTTGGTTTGAGCTTGCATAGATATGCTGCATACTGTCACAACTGTAAGTTCATGTGTGTAGTTGCCCTATTATGTGTAGAAGCCACAGCTTTTTTGTAGTCATCTACTGCCTCTGGCTCATACACTATTTATGCTTCCTTTTGCACAATGATTTCTGAGGCTGGAAGAAGAGGATGGGGCATATATGTTTCTTTAAGGCTTGACTTCTTCAGTCTAAAATAAATATACTTTCTAACTTTAATTGTCATCTACAATTAAAATACAACCTCACAGTCTCCTTCTGTGCAATACAGAATCTATACTTCTTTCAAGCTTGTGCCCTGTCTCAAGTCTAAGACAAAGGCACAATATGTTGTGTGAATATTATAACACTTCCAAATTGACTATTCAGAATATAGATTAGCTTCATGCCAAACTTTTACAAGAATTGGCAGACCAAATACCTTTCAAGGTCCATCTATTATAACCGATGACACATTAAGCTACATATATTGTTCTCTTAGGATTGTGTTAGGAGATTTTCAATATTCAGCTAAAAAATTAAATTTGGAGAAAGGGAGTTCTCGCTTTTGCAATGAATTCTTTAGTTCTTTACAGTCTCTTAAGTCTACTGGACTCCTATTATACATCAGCACTAGCCTCAGATTGATTCCAAGAGGCTGAAATTTTAAATGGTAGCAAGAAATTACTTTAAATTAGCATTGCTTGATCTACTAAAATTATTCAGTGAGGATTATGTTTAATTATAAATGAAGGGACCTGCCTTATAGCTTATTAACTATATTAAACACTTTATATTTTCAAAGCTCAAACACAATGGCTGGTAATCCTTTTCTCATAGTGAGTCTCCAAGGGAGCCTAGGATCATCACCTCTATATTGTGAAGGATAAATGACCCACAAAAATTAGATAATCCATCAAGAACTTCAAAGAAATTAAAAGGTAGTTAAAAGCCACTATTTACATATGGTAGTTTAAGGAACTAGTCTTTTACATTTCTGAACAAATTGAGTTAGAAAATCTAATAAATTTTATCTTCCTGATAGTGCAGATAACCATACCTCATATATACACAATTATATTTTATTTAGACTATTGTGTTTCTGTGTCTATCATCAATTGTTCAGATACATGGAAAACATAAACAAACATTAAAAGATTTCTGTGTATCTGAGTAACTCAAATGTTTTATTCTGATATTCTTTATCTTGAATTAAATAAGCAGACCAGTTTGTCTTTTATTTTACTTTTATGATTTTGTATCTTTGGAAGTCTAGTATGATTGATTTAGGCTAACTCATTGAGGATTTTAGACTGAAATCAAATATCTTTGGCATTAAATTTATAGCTTTATAGTTCATTAAAATACACTTGATTATATTGTTATAACATACTGCAATTGCGTATGACATTTTATCTTATTGACTGTTGCGATATAATCTTTAATCTTTTTACTTAGGGTTTCACAAATCACTTTTCCATGAGTAAAACATCAGGTAACACTTAATGTGAATATTGATTTCACATGCTTGATCATTTTTTTTTCTTTTTTTAGTTTAGCAGTTTCAATCCAATTTGTCTGATTAATGTGAAGTGGTTCTGGTGTCGATAATATTTTAATTGTTTCCATGCAAAGCACAGAACTGCACAGTAGTACTGTGTGTTAAGTGGATCTCAATCACATGAACTTATAAGTATTTG